>JAPERC010000089.1:0-186317 GCA_030411455.1 Arthroderma sp. MBC 290 | reverse complement strand
ATATTAATTAGATATATAACCTTCTTTTTTTTAGATGTTTGTTGTATATATATACCCCATATTGTCCCCCTAGATACAATTAAACAATTCAAGGCCAAAGTAAAGCAAGGTAAAGCAGAGCAGAAACAGAACAAACACCCAACCAATTCTAATTTTTTGGTTTATATTCATTTCGGGGAGATAGGAACGGGAGGCTGGGAGGAAAGCGAGGGATAGCCCGGCAAGCGGACGAGGAAGAAGTGGAAGAGGGAAAGAATCGAAGCGGAAAGTAAACCTCACGCTGGAGGGTGAAAGGTAGGTAGGTCGAATGAATATAATTTCTCGCCAAGGAGAATACCGAGTCATCAGGTGGTTTAACAGGAAACAGCGAAAAGAAATCGGCTTGGCCGAGAAGTACAGATGTGTGGAGTATCAGGTGTACAAAAAAAGATCAAAAAATAAAAAAAAGATTGAAACCGAAAAACCACGCTATCGTTAGGTCGTAAAACGTAAGTACGCGCGTGCGTATGAAGGTGGGTGTATATATAAGAAATTTGAAAGGAAAAGGACCAAGTCCGGCTTTTGGAGCGTCGTGATACTGATTGATTGTTGGTCGTAAAGAAGCTCAGGATTCCAGGAGCCCCGAAGAAGGAAAATGGGAAAGGCGGTAGGGAAGAGATGCGCTGTTAAATAACACCTCGAGTCCCGAGAACAGAAAGAGTGATCTAAGTAATATGTTAGAAGCGAATTCATTGTGTATAAATCACAACGACGGCGTACTTACAACAATTACTATGATTGATATGCCTATGGGGCTCATGCAACGATTCAGGTTACGCCACCATCTGGCATTGTCGTGGCGTTTGTCCTCAACTAGTGACACGTGCTGGTGGTAGGCCTGCTCGACATTTGCAGAGCAAGAGCTAGGTTGCTCTTTAAAGGCTGTAAATCTAGAAGGAAGGGGCATGAAGGAGGCGATAATCCAAGCTGTAAAAGAGGACGACGTTAGGATGAAAATTCGCTATGAAGTACTATGCTCAAGAGGTAAAGGGCAACGTACCTAGAGGGAATATAAACCCCAGCAAAAATGAATACACTTGCATATTGCGGCGGCTAAAGAAGTGTTCACCGGATTCATCCAAAGCGGGGGGGCCCCAGAAGCTTCTCCGCCTCCCGGCATTATTCTTATTTGGATACAAGTGAGGTGACCAAATGAGCCTGGCAGGCTGATCAGCCAGCTGTGGGGCCTCACTTACGTCCTTTTCATCTACAATGCCGGCCCAGTGTGACCTGGGGTCGAGTGGATCGGGACAAATCTCCATATTTTGCTCTTCAACAGCGGGAAGCGTGTTCTGTCTCGGGCGTGTACGTGGAAGCGAGATATCGGCCACGGGCGCACGACTGACAAATCGAGGTTCAGATGGAGGCTCACGGTAAGGAGAAAGTTCCCGCGGAGTAGAAGAGGTACTGGCTTCCACAAATGAGAGCGCTGAAGAGAGAACTTCACGGCCGGCTGCTGTATAGTAGATCGTTGCCCAGGTTGGGAGCTTCGTAAGACGAGCGCTCGTGCCTGAAACAGGTCTGCTAGATGTCCTTTGGCTATCGAACCTTGAGATTGTTGATCCTCGGCTTAGGGTGCCGGAATGTTTAGTCCTGATAATGGACTCCGGAGAACGGAGACTCGAAACGTTGTCGCCCATCTCCCGCCATTCGGATGAATCTAGTACTCTACTATTCGATCGCGAGGCCGAACAGAGGCTCTCAATCTCCCTCACTCTTCGGTTAAAATCGGCTTGACGTTCTTCATGAGTAAGCAATGGAAATCCGGAGTTATTGTCGGACGAGGTGTCAGAAGATAGAGCTAGCAAATGTGGGTTTTGGCGACCTGAGGCGTAATTCGCTGATGATCTTTCAGACTCTGCACGCGGTGCGGTTGATCTCTCACCCCATGAATCGGACCATGACATGGAGCTGGCGGTTGGATACTGGGCTGTAACCCCGGTATTGAGCGCGGCTCGGATGTCCAAGGCGGATGGGGGACTGCGTGTTGAAGTGGAATCAGATCGGGGGAGTGGAAACGAAGAAGTAGATTGGTACGACCTCAAATTGGGAGGACTTGAGGGAATGGACGATGTTCGATAGCTCGACCGATCGCCCGGTACATAACCGCCAATGCTATGAGGTTGTCGTCGATGACTGTGAGTATACCTCCTAGCTGTTCCGAATGTGTTTGACGAGTAAAGAGAGGAATCGGATAACCTCGATCTAACTATGTTGGGGGAAGTGCCGAGGTGGACCACATTTGGGGTTGAGCTGGTTAAGGCGACAACGTTGGGACTTGACGTATAGGCAATACGAGCCACATTCACAGTCGTTCCATCGGAAGATGAAGTGTACGCTCGGGAACGTGAGCCGACGGTTGCAGGGGATGGCGTTCGATCCAAGTCTTGTATAACAGCCCGAATGGTTGTGGGTGGTTGTGGAAGGGCTATTATGCTACTTCTGTCCGACGACGACGATTTTTCTCCATCCGAATCCGGCGTAGTGCGCTCCACCGAACGTAGGACCGATGTGGTACTGGAGCCTGGGCCATCCCATATCGAGCTATCGTTGTTTCCATCTTGGACAGTCGAGATCTCTGATTGGCTTTCGTGTTGAATCGAGCTAGGGTGTGGAGACGAGGACGGCTCTCCTCTGGTCGGATTAAAAGCTTGACCAGCAGAAACAGGTGGTTGAAGAAAATGAGCAGGCTGTGTTGGATATGGGGATGCAGAATACACATTGGCCTCCCGTTCGGAGTCAGCGGTATCATAGTCGTCCTCAGCCGGGACGAGTCTAAGGGTGGAAGTGGGATGGGTATTGTCGAACTGTGAGGAAGTTTGTCCATGGCGGGTTCTGCGTTTTGGTGTTGGTGATAAGGTCGGAATGGGTGATGACATTGTCGAGGTCAAATACCAAGGAGGGAAGACAATGGCATTATATCACGAAGGACAAACGCACGAACCCGTAGGTATCTGGAAGTCTCCTTTCCAAGGAGAGAGGAACCTTATAAAAAGTTCACCGGTAACTATTCTATAAATAAAAATGACAAGCAGAAGAGGCAAGACGGAAGCGTCAGAATGCAGGGATTCGACCGCTGGCGGATGCCCAAAAATAAAGCAAGAGATCGTGGAGAAGCGTCAATTGAACTCTAAAGGGAAGAAACGCATGAAGTTTTTTCTGAAGAATGTACTCGTGACGGGGGTAAAGACTGCTGGGAGGCGTTCAGAGAGCGACTGGACCTGAGGTTTCAACAGGGATTGGATCACGGCGGTTAAAGAAACGAATGTAGTGGAAAATTTGAAACAGTTTGTGCAGAAGAAGGGGGTTTCCGAATTAGATTATGATTAAGCGATTGTGGTATATATATGGATATACAAAAGAGTGACTGGAACTAAAAGAATGACAAGGAAACCGAAAAGCACAAGAAAAGGAACGCAAGAGAGAGAGAGAACGACGTCGTGGAGAGAGAAGAAGAGAAGAAGAAGAAGTTGAAGAAGTTCGACGTTGCAAAACTCAAGGCTGCTGAGTCATCCACCAGGGGGAGGCGGTGTGACCCGTGTGGGTCGTCACGTGGCGCTAACCTTAAGAGGTAACAAATACAGAGTACAAAGAGTATCTAGACCATACGAAGAGTATCTAGATACACTGAACGAGCAGTTCTACCATGGAGACTCTTTCTACTCTCTCTACTCTCTCTGCCCTCTCTTCTTCCTTGCCCCCTTCTTGCTCAATGCTGCATGCAGATGAAACACTCTGGCAGCTGCTGGGGGCCACGCGCTAAACTCTTGAAATTACGTCCTGCGGATCTGCCAAAAGTCGACCCGCCAGTTTTATCACGCCTCATTTTATTTTTATTATGACCCTAATCTCGATGCCATCCGCCGCGCCGGTAACAAGAAGTTCGATGAAATTGAGATCGTCTGCCGGTTATCTCGGAAATGAACCAATCGTCTTTCATAAGTCTTGAAAAGTGCACAGTTTCTCCTCCGTAGCAGGGCGTATTTATAGGAGCCAAGGTTTCCATGGTTCGGAAGGCCGTAAACACTTGCAGAGATGTTTCGCACTATCCATCCTGCTCGTCATCCAACCTAATGTATTCGTGAAACTCCATGCGTCCCTGAAGAAACACAAAAATTTATGCTTCAAAGGTGGACCCAAAAACCATTGGCTCCCAATTGAGTATTGTGTAACATCCGCCATCTGGTTTGCCGCATCTCAGACCTTGATGTTAAAGGTTTGTCTCGTCAAGAACCGTGGTAATAGCTTGTCCATACTCCATATATCAGTATATTTATCATGCCCAAAACCCTAACTGCATCGATCGATCTGATAAGATAAAACCCACAAGTGGAGAATTTCCCATCAAGCAGAGCAAGTCTTTTGTGTGCTTTGAACAAAGAAAACCGGGAAATACCTGTGAAGTGGCCTGACTGTCTCTCCCTGCTGTTTAATTGGATAAGCCGTACAAGGAACGGTGGTATTTTTTTCGAGTGAAGGTGCAAAACAAGCCCCTGGAATAGCTACAGAATCCTGTTTGACCCCAGTGCTGACTGACCACAGGGTGAGAGTATCCAGGCCCCAAGGCAATGGCGGCAGTAGTCGATCGTTTGAACTCTTCTGGTTCGTCAATCCCAGCCGATAAGAGTCAAGGAGCGTGCTAACCAGTGCTCTGAAGAGACCGGAGAGATTATTTCACACCCTGTCGCGGCTTTTCTGTCTGTATGTGGCCGTCGCTCTAACTCTCCGTCTTTTCTACCTTGCTGACGTTTGGCTGCTAGATCTTATGTACTGTACTTTATGTAGTGCCGCTCTACATCTTTAGCTCAACTAGGCCAACAGCGACGATATCTCGCGATGTGCCCTCGGTCATTAAGGCGCGCGTACGCTCTGTTATGGTGTCGTGCTTCTGCTGTAGCATGTGTGCATTTTTACTGATCAGCTACAAAAGCGGGATCACTCCCACGGAAACTCTGACACTTCTTGGCTGGTGGCCTATTCGCATCAGCGAGATCTCAAGAAGCCTCTTTCTCACATCCCTTTTGTTCATGGGGCCTCTATTTGAAAGAGGCATTGTCGATGGCCGCTTGAAAAGCTGGGTTCGTGGGCGCGATCTCATCGAATGCCTGCAAACTTGGACTGGCTGGAGAAATTTCGTTGCTGTATGTATATACCTTGACGCTCTAGCACTGTTATTTGTTTCGACAAACTCACATTTCGCACCAGGGCCCCATCACTGAAGAAGTGATTTTTCGATCAATTATTGTGCCGCTACACCTCCTGGCACGATTCTCAAGTACCCAGATGGTCTTTTTAACACCACTTTACTTTGGAATAGCTCACATCAACCATCTTTATGAATTCAAGCTCGCCAACCCGTTTACTCCTATCAGCGTAGCCGTCCTTCGCTCATTATTCCAGTTCAGCTACACCACAATTTTCGGCTGGTATGCTACCTTTATCTACATGCGAACCGGCTCCCTGCCAGCTGTTATCTTGATCCACTCATTCTGCAACTATTGCGGTCTTCCTCGCTTATGGGGTAGAGTGAATACCGAGTCTGAGAATGGCTCCCCTATTGCTTTGGGTATTGAATGGACTGTGGCGTACTATGTGCTGCTCGTCGCGGGCGCGCTGCTATTTTACGGGCAAATTTGGAACCTAACAGAATCAGCTGGAGCTTTGGCGACATTTTCTTAGTGCTGAGTCCTATGTATAGATGCCAACTTTGTCTTTTGTACTTAGAGTTCTTATTTTACTTATAGACTATTGCTCCCTGAAGTCTCAAAAAATTATAAGGCCGAGTGTTGGATGGTCGGGAATATTTCCGAATTCGGGATTTTCTGATAATCCCGATTCCCGACCACCCAATTTTCCGCCGATTCCAGCTTCGAAGCACTTCAAACCCCAACGCGATCAGCAGCTGAAAGATATAAATAATCACAGAGAGCTTCACTAACCCAATGGCAGGAATAAGCTCCCTTTAATTCCCTGCCGTAATACTCCATCCCCGCGACAGAAAACATGACCGCATCACGGCGTGTCATCCAACAATTTCGCGCGACCCTCAACACCCGCCCATACTCGTCGTCTCGTCGCATAGAGATCCCTCCTCCATTCCCGATTGTGCCAACATGTCCTGAACCGTCATGCTCCTGCGCCGAAACGCCAGCAGGACTTGAGATCGACCACTCGCAGTCCCTTCTTGGCACAATGGCACCTTATTCACAACAAATCCTCATATCTACAGGTCAAAGCAATTGGCGAAGTCGCATTGAGGAGGATGGACTGGATAAAGGCTGGGGGATATTAGGGAGTCGGCTGAAGAGCTTGGTTACAAGAGGTGGGAAATATGCTGATGTGAGTTCTTGACGGTCTACCTTAGCTATAGCCGAAGCCCGGTTGCTGGCACTCTCGTTCCAACCGGAGGCTTACATGTATCTTTCACTGGCCTGGCTAATATTTAAAAATGATAAGCGATAGCCATATAACAACCTCATGATTACCAATTCCTCATTCAAACCTACAGCCGAAGTAGAGTCCGCGACGACAGCTTCCGCTTTCCTGTTTCCGAGCTTTCGATATATACCGAACATCCCATCGGATGGGGATGAACTAGAGCGATTCGTCAAAGCCTTCCTTCTACCACGACAAGTCCACAGAGCGCACGAAATACTACCTGAGCAGACACGAGCGGAAATGACAAGGGTGCCAGAACTAGAATCCACATTCCCAAATTCGAGGAGCCTGCACTATTCGCCAACGGTTCTCATCTGTGGCCATGGAGATAGAGACCAAAGGTGTGGTATAATGGGCCCACTACTTGAGGCTGAATTTCGCCGGGTATTACAAGATGCTGGATATGCGATGGGTTCGAATACTGTTGACGCGAAGGATCATGCGAATGTCGGACAGATCAGCCATATTGGCGGCCACAAGTGGGCTGGAAACGTTATCATATATCTACCGCCTCAAGTGGGGTCGAATTCGAATGCCTCTAGTGCGCTGGCTGGGAAAGGCATCTGGTACGGCCGCGTTGAGCCCCGACATGTGGAAGGCATCGTTCGGGAGACTATAATAAACGGGCGTGTGATCAAGGATCATTTCCGTGGTGGGGTAGAGGAGGACGGCGGGATTTTAAGACTATAGACTGTAACAATTTGCCATATACCTTTTAGATAGCACTTATTCTATTATAAACAGAGAGAAAGAAAGAAACGAGGGAAATCCAGATCTGATGGCCAATCTGATAAGATAAGATACATGGAGGAGCTAGCCCTTATTGGGTAAAGCCGAATATTTTCGGCCCATCCTGAGCTTGAATTCAGGCACGCTCAAGCTCGTTCAACCTTCATTCCGCATCAGTTTCCGGGCAGGTTCTACACGAGATGATGCGTTGGCTGTTCCAATGCGTGTGAATTTCATACTGCGACAGTCCGCCCGGCCAATTGGGCAGGATGCTCTCCGCTTCCACAGGCGGTGCCCGAGCTTGCTCCGGAAGCTCAGCACAACCACGAACACCCGATCACCGAATCTCGATCTCCTAGCAATTGACAAGAAATGGAAGCAAAGATGGAAGGACGATGCCTCGTCGCAGCTAAAGAAGCATCATGGCAACGAAAAGGCATACGTTCTGACAATGTTTCCATACCCCTCGGGTTCCTTGCATATGGGCCATGTTCGGGTATACACGATATCCGATGTTCTAGCTCGGTATAAGCATATGAAGGGGTATGATGTACTGCATCCTATGGGCTGGGACGCTTTCGGGCTTCCTGCGGAAAATGCGGCAATAGAACGCGGTATCAACCCGGCTGACTGGACCAAGCACAATATCGCCAATATGAAAGAGCAGTTCATGGGGCTTGGGTTAAATTTTGACTGGGACAGGGTACGGATTGCTTCTAGTGTTTTCTACGAGATTTTAGAGTGTAGCGGGTGTTCATTTTCTCTATTTCGAGTTTGGATGCTAATATTTTTGCTTACGGTTTAATTGTAGGAAATCATGACTTGCTCCCCTTCGTTCTACAAACATACCCAGCGGCTATTCTTGTTACTCCATGAGAAAGGTTTAGCATATCAGGCCAAAGCTATGGTGAACTATGACCCCGTTGATAAGACGGTTCTGGCCAACGAACAGGTAAATTGACGCCAATACCGTTACAACCGCTTTTAGAAACCGAGGTTAATAATGCGTTGGAAATATATAGGTTGATGCGAACGGCTGTTCCTGGAGGTCCGGAGCAAAAGTCGAGAAACTGAACCTCAAACAATGGTTTTTCAAAACCACCGCCTTTAAGGAGGCTTTGCTGAATGACATGGACACTCTGGTTGGAGGCTGGCCTGAGCGTATTTTGACTATGCAGAGGCACTGGCTTGGGAAGTCCCAGGGAGCGCGCGTAAAATTTGAAGTAACGACGCCAGATGATACAGCGAAGATCGAAGTATTCACGACCCGCCCGGATACACTGCATGGCGTTCAGTACCTTGCTTTGTCGACCACTCATCCGTTAGTCTCGAAACTTGCGGACAAAACCCCACCTCTCAAAGCGTTTATTGAATCAGCTGGCTCTCTTCCTCCGGATACTAAGGCTGGATACCGTCTACCTGGTGTCGAGGCTATCAATCCATTGCGTGCGATAGAGAACAACCCTCATCTGCCAGCCACCATCCCAGTATTTGTCGCGCCATATGTTCTTGGTGATTACGGTGAGGGTGCTGTTATGGGAGTTCCTGGCCATGATTCTCGCGACTTTGCATTTTGGGCTGAAAATGCCTCGTCAGAACCAGCAATGTTTGTCGTAGAGTCGGAATCGTCCGACTCGGTATCACAGAATAGCGAACCCAAATTGGATCATGGCGTCATGACGAACCTGTGTGGATCTTACAGCGGTATGCCGTCCCGTGAAGCGGGCACAAAGATCGTAAACGACCTACAACAAAGGAATGGCATGGCTCAAATCTCCGAGAGTTGGAGACTGCGGGATTGGCTAATCAGCAGGCAGAGATACTGGGGTGCACCAATACCGATCATCCATTGCGGTAGCTGTGGCCCTGTTCCCGTCCCAGTTGACCAGCTGCCTGTCGAGCTGCCTGCAATCGAGGGATCGGGACTCAAGGGTAAAACTGGAAACCCGCTGGAATCTGCAGAAGATTGGCTGCACACTACCTGTCCGAGCTGTAAAGGACCTGCGAAACGGGATACCGACACTATGGATACATTTGTCGATTCCTCGTGGTATTTCTTACGATTTTTGGACCCATCCAACGAGAGTGCACTCTTCTCCCCCAAGTTGGCCAGACCGGTGGACACATATATTGGTGGAATTGAACATGCAATCCTCCATCTGCTCTATTCCCGCTTTATCTACAAAGCTCTGGCCAAGGAAGGTATGATACCAAATGCCACGGATGCCCCAGAGCCATTCACCACGTTATTATCTCAGGGTATGGTCCATGGGAAAACATATTCTGATCCTGCCACTGGGCGCTTCCTCAAGCCGGATGAAGTCGATTTATCTAAGCCAGCATCGCCAATGCTGAAAGGTACCCAGGTAAAGGCAAACATTTCGTTTGAGAAGATGTCAAAGAGTAAGTACAACGGGGTCGACCCAAATACCTGCATCAGTAAATATGGTGCCGATGCGACACGTGCCCATGTCCTTTTCTCGGCCCCGGTCAGTGAAGTTTTAGAATGGGACGAGGCCAAAATCGTGGGGATCCAGCGATGGTTTGGTCGCTTGTGGAAAGTCATATCCGATAGCCGACAAACGCTGGTATCAGGAAACTTCTCGGTGACAGCCGACAACCTGAAGTCAACCCAGACCATACCTCTACCTCCGGTAGATCAATTATCAGAGAGCGAAGCCCAGCTTCTTCTCAATACTCATCAAACCATATCATCCATCTCGCGCTGCCTAGAGTCAAACCCATACGGACTCAACACGGTTATATCCGACCTAACAAAGCTAACCAATGCGGTCTCCACTGCATCTCTGCCCTTAAACCCATCTCTACCTGCCTTGTACATTGTCACCTCCTCTCTCCTTCGCCTATTAGCCCCCATTGCTCCCGCATTGGCATCCGAATGCTGGGAAGAGCTCCATACCGCCATCATAAAATCCACTTCAACTACACCAGAAGCCCCTCCCTCGGTGTTTCTGTCCCCCTGGCCATCTAGCCTGCTATCCGAATCACAAATAGAGTCCATCCGTTCCCGCAGCTCTCAGACTGTCGCTGTCCAAATTAACGGAAAGTTGCGCTTCACAGCCTCTATCCCTCGGTTCTCTGCCAATCCATCTCAGGATACCGAACAAGCCGCTTCCACTATCGAGAAGGGCAAGCTTACGCCTGAACAAGAGTGGATAATATCTCGCCTCCTTGAAACGGAGGGTGGGAAACTATGGCTTCAGCAGAAACATGATTGGGAAAAGCGGAGACGGGTAATTGTTGTTAGAGGCGGAAAGGTTGTAAATGTCGTCTTTTAAATTCATGACACATCTCTTCTCTCGGAAAGAATTTCGACTTGGTTCATTTTTATATACCTCTTCAGAACACAGTATTATTCGTGTATTGTATTATTTTATCTTGTATTTTACCCCATATGTCGTGGTTATATAGAAATCGAACAGGTCGGAAGATAGAAAAGCTTTGGCAATCTATGAAAGGATTCATCGGTTTTATGAGTTAATGTTTGCATTCCCGGTAACCGGGTGTAAGGACGTCAAGGAAGTTAGATTTCAAGGTACAACTAGGGAAGGAGTGCGATATAATAAATGTTCAACCAAAAACTAAGGGATGAAAGTAAAATAAACATGAACGCTCAAGAGGATGGTTCCTAGAACCATACCAAAATGTAAGCCATAAGATAGTGCAACTACCCACTGACATCTAAACTGATTGAGAGGGAGAGATAAAAGTAGGCAAAAGAGTGTGTGCGGACTTCAAATCCAACCTGTTGGACTGTACGTTTTTGTAGGGAGTGTATGGAGGGTATCATGATGGAACTGTATTTCCTTTAGCGCCCCATGACCTGAATGATCGTCCGCTGGGTGCAATGGTGATGGGCTGTTACGATACGGAGGAATTCGTAGCGGAAGTGGGGGTAAAGCCTTATCTGCAAGGGTAGTGATATCGGAATATCGAGAGTAGCGATCTGAATATCTGCTATCAAGGTGGAGAGAGATAGGCATCATTGTCTGGGAATAATCATCATACGCGACGTCGACCCAACCATGGGAATCATGCTGTGTATCTCTCAGCTGTGATCTGAACTGGGTAAAATAACCAAGAGAGCGTCTCCACGTGGAGATTCTTTCCTTGGTCAACGAATGCTGCGGCGTACTAGTAGAGGGTAGATTGCTGGTCGATGCATTTAGTTTTTGGTGTAGAGAGAAGGGTGGGTTGCTTAATCTGAGGCCGATTTGTACAGTAGCTGAGCTTGACAACCGCTGGTGTCCGAGCGACGGTTTGGTTGGTAAAGGTACGTCTTCATCCATGCCCATATCGAAGATAACAGTTCTGGATTCGGGCCTAGCCGTATATACAGAAGCTGAATAGCTAGACAGCCTTGGATGTTGTGTTTCAACCGCTAGGTGGTTACTGCTAAGAGCCGGGGTCATAACGGGCCGGCTCGGCTCCGCAAGGTATGGGGTGATCGGGTTTAAGCTAGATTCATCGCTAATGTTGGGAGTTGCAGTACGGCTCCTGCTAGGTAGAGCAGGGTTACCGCCTCTATTTGAACTCACTGGCGTGGGCATTCGACCCGGACTTTCGTAACCTGAAGCCTCGTAGCTGGTCCAACTCTCCCTTTTCCCAGCCGGTTCGAGGTTTTGATGGTTGGGGTTGCTGCTAGTTGATCCTCGAAGAACGAGAAATAAAATCCCGTTGGCGATCCCATGTAGGTTAATCCCAACACAACCAGCTACGCCGGCAACGGTTTTAGAGGAGGGTGACCTCTCAGCTGCTACCCAATAAGGTAAGGCAAGTATCTGGGAAAGTATTAGTGACAAACACCCATATTAATAAAAGTAGATGATAAACTGACTAGAATTATAACCCCAGTTATGAGGTAGTATATACTATGGCGCACAACAAATTCGTGATGAAATTGTATCTTCGTCGGCCGCCTAAGAAGCACAAATAAGGCGACGATCGCCCCAATATAACAGAATATTAAGATCGCTGACAGGACGATGGCTATATCTGACCATTTTTCAAGCCAAATATATATGTCTGTAGGACATTGACGTTCGAGGTTCGGTCTAAGCTTGGAAGGGACCCAAGTCAAAGCGAGGAGAAAAAATACGCCTCCGAGGCAGCAAAGTAGATTCCATACTCCAGTAGGGAGGGAAGTAATGCATCGACACACTAACAGGGCAGCAAGTGCTAGCAATACATATCCAACGATCCAGGTTGCTATTAAAAAGTATTCAGTGCCTGCTAATCTACTTTGGAGGAGGCGTGCGTGCCTCGCATGTGCCGTCGGGAGTTATACTTACTAACCCAGGTGATTTGAGATAAAACTTCGCAGTCCTTCACGTAGGCAGAGCCGTTGCCTGAAGACTGTACAACTAAAACAACAAACTCATGTAAAATCGAAGCAACTGCGAGCGTGCAGGGAAAGCTATAGGCAGAGGATGTGGAATATGGTGCAAGACAATAAGGGTTCCTTTGATTTAATGAAGTCAGCACGCATCTTCGTTAGTACAAGCGGCAAAACAGGCTATATCACCTTAGAATCTGATCAATACTCTTTCGTCGGAGCCGCCAGCAATCATATAATGAAATGAGCAGGACGATGCTGGACGCAGCAAGACTAAAAGATGCCGTTACAATAACGGGTGTTCGACGAATTTCAGTTGGTAGATCACTCATATTTGAATAAGGAACCTATAAGTAGTATATCATGGTGCCCTCAAAAAAATTAGCGGATATTCCGGGTGATGTGCATGTTCTGCCCCAAATGGTGAGCGGTAGCGCAAGCAAATAGAGAAGCTGAAAAATGATACAGTAGAAGGAAGATATTAAGATATGGATATGTCAAAATTAGTGGCAATAATGACAAGCTTCTCCTGGAAGTGTACCGGAACTAAACGTTTCTTGAAAGTTCAAAATAAGTTGACAGTTCAGACTGCCAAAGAACGAGAGTCGTAGACATAAAAGGGAAAGAAAAGGTTCTACCACAGGGGAAAGACGCTAGTATTTCTCAAGCTCCATTGTTTGATGTTGTGTTTGATAGTTGGCTGACGGGAGGGGCCTAGATAGAGGAAGGGCAGCGAAGCAACCACCATGTCTATTAATGGCTAAAGCGCGGGCAGTCTCGCAGAATACATGCACAAACCCAGCATATAGGTTGGCACAGATCCATACGATGGTCCCTGGAATTCCAGGTCGAAAAGCAACACAGGTAGAACTCTCCATGCTACAAGCTAGGATCAGAAGATGCCATAGCATGTGCGTGCCTCGAGAACCAGGCGACAGTAAATTCATCTTGGTGAACACAATTTTTGGTATTACAGTAGATGGCGCTGAAGCGAAAAAAGTGGCAGATCCTGCAGTCTTCAGGGCGCAGCCTCTATTTCCGTGCAAGAAATGGCTGAGGATATTGAATCTAGGCCACTTTCCAACACCACGGTATGAAGATCAATAGATATGTAGCATGGAGAGAGCTAGAAAATCGCGCGTCTCGAGAGACACTACGGTAATAAAAGCCGACCGAGTTTCCTGCCAGCTTTGTTTGGTATCAACGGGGACGTTGGGCGACGTTGGTTGTCGAAGATCGCAGCACTCCAGAAAGTTGAGATGTCACACAAGCCATGTTAGAGACTTAGTCATCCTGCCACTTTTGTGGGGCGGCGTAACCACAACAGGAACACCTTCGACCTCAGGAGTTTCATGCTTGTCAGAGCAGCAGGCGAAGTCAGAACATCTGCTTTCAAGGGAGCTAATACACCCTGCAGGTGGCGAAGGCCGTATGTTGGAGATGTTGTCGACTGTGCTTAACACCAACCGGCCGTTGAAATCCCTAGAGCGTGGTTGTTCATTTTGAGAGGACCTCGACGATGGGTATACCCGCTACCATATCGAGTCTCGAATCGCTTTATTTCCCTCTCAGTACTGCAAAATCTGCGTGCTTGTGGTATGACCTTTTTACTGATGCGAAAAATGCACGCTGGATATGGCATGCAAGCCGTCGTCAGCACCACTCACACCTGTAACCCACCTCGAGAATCCTATACGCGGTTTCATAAATACCGCCCTGGACATCTAATGACCATGATTTTAAGGTCTCTCACATACTCTGCGGTCAAAGGCATACTTCGCCCCTTCTTGCCGCCTCCCAGACCCGGGCATTACGTCTCGGTTCCGGACAGAAAGGGGTAATACTGCGGTCGATGCATCAAGACTGTTGTGGTATGTAATTCTGCTATTCTGATGCCCAAATGGCGATAGCGCCGGGCCCGGTTCCTTTGGCGCTATAAGGGTCTTATTTCTCTCCCAAGCCAGCAGTACCAAAGTACAGGGAAAAGACGATCAATTGTCCGAACTTTCTAATACATTTTCTGTTCTGATACACCCTAAAATATTTAATGGTTCTCTTTTATTCCACGTTAAAGCAACAGGTTCATCCGCCCACCTAAAAGTACACGAATAATGTCCTACATACCTAGATGCGGAATACAGCCAAGAGTCATAGAACTGCTGGCTTGGGTCGAATAGCGCTAGCTTTACTTGAGTTTAGCACCCACCCAACGGGTATTCTAGGCTTGTATTCTGCGCAGGAGGTGGGAGGCTGTAGTGATAGACTATGATTGATGTCAGAGAACTCCGAAGCTGAGCAGCCTACAGCGATTGTCCGCGAATTATATTTGCCTAAGTTGGCAATGTCATTGGAACTGAGATACGCTTCAATGCCAGACAGCATTCGATACCAAAAGAAAAGAAAAGAAAAAAGAGGAAAAAGAGGAATAGAGAGGAGAAGCAGAAATATAGGCTTTTATTCAACGGTTTTCTTTCATATTTCTACTTCGAATTTCCCGGAAGTTGAAAAAGATGGCTACTTGTCAAAAGGCCCAATCTCGGTAGCTCTTGGGCGAAGATCCCTAGGGACAGCTTCCGTAGCAGCAATACTTCTTATACCCAGTGATACAGCAAGCACCATCTCCACAGGAGCTAGTTGCGCATTCAGTCTGTCCAGTACCACATGCTCCTGCGCAGAATGGTGCGGTTCCGCTCCAGTAGCAGTTTGCGTGCGCGTCTAGTGATACGCCTTCCATATTTTCCATATTTTCCATATTTTCCATATTTTCAATATTTGGGGATTGCTCTTCGTTCTCAACCGGATTGCGGCGGCCTACCGAGAAAATTCCCGCCAGAGAAAGGAGCGGGGATTCTGATTAGCCACTCATATCCCTAATTGGTCCAAGATTCAGATTTTTTTTTAGCTTACCGATGCTAGTAGCTGAGACCAAGCTTGCAGCAAAGAGGGTGAAGACGATGAAACGCATGTTTGATATGAATAGCCTTGATAGATTGTTATTCAAGGTGTTTAAAGGGACCATGAGGATGATACCATCGAGAAAGTGTAGGATTTGCGAGTATAAGACTTACGATGCAGCTGTTTTTCTTCAGGGAGAAGTGGTTTGAATTGGAGAGTGTCTGTGAGTTGTTCCAGGAAACAGCATCTAAACCACCGGGTCTTTGGCCCTCTTTATACCCTTCATGCCGCAGAAGAAAGAAGATTGAGAAGTCCAGCTGACCTTTCAGTATCAGGAAAATCATCTATTTCAATCCAGCCTGTAAGTCTCCGGCAGTTCCAGCTTTTGGATAATTTTCAGGTCTAGACAAAAGACGGATCTTCATCTATCCTCATCTACCGGTGCTAGAACTCCAGGTATGCCCAAATCAACCCAATTGGAGATGGAGTCCTTAAGGCCGAAAGTAGCCACCATCTTCGCTCTTCTCTGGCCCGATCAGTAACTGTGAATCCGTCCCAATTTTAAGATGATGCATCTTGAGTCGGCATTGAAATGAGAGGGCATTAGAGATCGTATAAGAATGCATTCGCAGCAAAGATGTGGTTGCAAACTACTGGGTACTTTTTCTTCAGTACCACCCCCCTTGTCATTTCCGGATATATAGAGATGCATATATATTCACATTACCCCGGATTAACCCCCATGCATTATGATTTGTGTCGTACCTTTACCAGTCCGATTGGAAACTTCTATATGATAGAGGCGGGAGGAACCACTCACCTGAGTCAATTATTCACAACCAGACCACCCTGACATCAAAGTCCTGATGCCTGATCTGCGAGCACCCACTAACCCTTGAAATTTGCAGGCAAGGGTCTTCCCACCCACAGCGGACATCAAGAGCAAGATGCAGTATCACAGTATCTACAGAATTTCACTCTACAGTTCGGTTAGGCCAGCTTGTGTAACGATACTTTACCTCTAGACTTCATCTTCAGCAAGCCATATTCCCCTCTCCAGAAAAGTCCACCAATCCGATCCTGAAAAGTCACAGAATGTCGCTCTACTCCCCTGCGGTCGTCCATCGCCGAGCTAAGTTAGTAACAGAATGGTTCCGCCACTTGAACTTCCGGATCCACGAAGCTAGGCCACAAATTCTTGACTGCCTATCCCCGGGGAAGCAGCCTATGAATCCTTGCTCTGTTTAGAGTCGGATAGAGAAGCGACAGGTGGAAAGGTCTATGCTCGTGAAACGACTCTCAGAGCCTTAAGTGGATGGAAGTTGTAAAGGAAGTCAGCGTACTCAGCTGGGAACCCGAGACAAGAAGAGGTACACCCTAAACCGATGTACAGAATATCCATGCGCTTTGTTACCGTTGGTGATGATACTGTTTAGTGAAATTCTACGGCGGAATTGAGGATAGCGGAACGGGCCGCGGAGGCAAATCCGAGTTAATTGCACGCCCAAGTTGGAATCACTGCATGTTCTCTTTCTGTTTGTACATAGATGCAAGGCAAGGGTTCAGGTTGGACTCATGCAAGCTGCGGGCCCGCTCATGCATACGAAAAGTGGCGATAGGCAAACTGACGCTGCATCGGACGTAAGTAATGCACGCTCTCCGCTACCTATTGTAATCTTGCTCTGGCACCTAGCCTGCTGCTATTGGTGTGAATTGGCTAGTGTGTTACGGCAAAAGGATATTTTTGAATAGTTCATCACAATTTCATTAGCTATGGAATATCAATGTCCTGACTTGTGGATTCACAGTCAAAGGGGTAAAACCTATCGGAGTAAGAAAGGTCGAATACAATGAAGAAAGAAAAGAAGAAGAGAGTGATGTCACCCTACTTCCTCTGCCCATATGCTTTAGTGGCATAGTCTCCCTGGTGTACAATAAGGTCGTGTGGCCTATAGTCAAATTTCCCGCTGAAGTATGACTGAAGGATTGACTTTGTTCCCTCGGCGTATCGGACCTGCGCATCAATGGAGCTTCCCGACATATGTGGAACCATAGCGTTGCCGCCACCCCATGGGTGTTGGGCATAGCGAAGAGGATGGTCCTTGGGTGCTGGCTGTGGGAACCAAACGTCACCACCGTAGCCGCGTAGATGGCCGGACTTGACTGCTTCGGCAACGTCCTCTTTTACGACAATTGCTCCGCGGGCAGTGTTTACGAGCCACGAGCCTATAGGAGGTCAGTCAAAATTTCCGGTTTTGGTGGGTTTAAAAACTTACCCTTCTTCATTTTGGAGATCAGCTCCTTGTTGAACAAGCCACGGGTCTTCTCGTGTAGCGGGCAGTTGATGGTGACAACATCACACTGGGCCAACATTTCCTCGAGGTTCTCTACACGGCGGCAACCAATTTCTTTCTCTACTTCTGGAGAAAGTGGCTGGTAGTCGTAGTACAGCAATTCCTTGCAGTCAAATGGCTTCAGACGACGAAGAACACGCTCTCCAATTCGTCCAACAGCCACAGTACCGACAACCTTGCCTTCGAGATCATATTCATTCTTTGCGACAGCGGCAACATCCCATTCACCGCTGGCGACTTGTTCATGTGCGGGAACGAAGTTGCGAACAAGAACCAAAATGGTCATCACGACATGTTCAGCAACGGACACGACGTTGCAGCCGGTGACTTCGGCAACTGTGATTCCGCCGTTCGTCTTATTGGCGGCATTGAGGTCGACGTGGTCAGAACCAACACCGGCAGTGATTGCTAGCTTGAGGTTTTTTGCTTTTGCAAGGCGTTCCGCAGTAAGATAACCGGGATGGAAACTAGGTCACGGGAAATTGTCAGAATTGATAGATAATATCTCTGGCACTAAACCAGGACTTTGTGCAGAAAACAGAGGGTTAGAATATATCTAGTGCACTTACGGTGTGGTGATAATGACCTCAGCGTCAACAAGCTCGTTATCAAAGGTTGAGTTCTCTCCCTCCTTGTCTGATGTGGTAACCAAAGTATGACCCTGGTCTTCAAGCCATTTTCTCAAACCCAACTCATTCTCAGTAGTTCCAAGTAATCCAGGTTGTTGTTTGGCATGCTCGCCACCCTAGTTATCTGTTAATATGGAGCTAAATAGTTCGAACGGGAAGCGTATCCTGCGATCTAGAAGCCGTTCCAAGGACTGCAGTAAGCAAACTTACATCGTATAGCACGAGGAGAACTTTAACCTGAGGTTTAGAGGGACTAGTTAGCCGCCGTAAAGGAGTCAAGAACGGACTGGAGGAGGCCAAGTATGGCTTTGGGGGGGTGAATTTTGAATAGAAAGGACGAATCCCGCCCCTACAAGCCCCAGAGGCTATGGCAGGACGGGTTAGGCTTCTTGCAAGTAAATGAGAAATTACCATTGTGATGATGCAGCTGTTGAAGCAGATAGGAGTCAAATAGAAGAGACGGTGTTCTTTTCAATTCGAGGGTGAGCTGGTGATCGACTGTGACGAGAATTAGTAAGGTAGCACAAGGAGACGTTGCGACTTCCCCTTTTGGAAGGGCGGGGAAGAAGTGGCAGAAAACCAACAACGTCGTATATAAAAAGGGAGTCAATCATGTACACTTACCACGGAGAACAGTTCTTTTGAAAGCTGTAGTATTTGATCTAAGCAGCAGAGAATGATTTTATACAAAGAGAAGAAGAATATAGAGAATGAAGATCCAGAGAGAGAAGAGGGAGGAGGATGCCACTATATATAAGGAAGGGTCTACGGCTCTTCCATGGTCCATCGTGGATCTTCTCTCTCTCTCTTCTCCTCTTCACAGTTACACGCATCAGATCCCTTCGGCTACCCCTCCTGTCCTTTTCAACGAAACGAAAGCCGTTTTGCCAGGTCTGAGCCCCGCACCAAGTCCTTTTTGACGTTGAGGGTGTCGCTGTTTCTCATTCCATTGGGTAATTGACTAACTCTGAGCCCGATTCTAGGCGCTTGTACTCCTCCCTCCCAAACAAATCTGCGCAATGCGATGCTCCTGGCCTTGTGCGGGGCTTTGAGAGGGAACTATCTCGGCCATTCAGCTCAGCAAGAAGCACCTTGAAGGTGCGACCAGGCATCGAACGGGAAGTCTACGCGTCACGAATACGAGAGGTTTCCACGCCAAATAATTACACTTCAATAATTGCCAGTTTCAATTAGCTTTCTACACCTGCAGCGTGGTTGACGATTTGAACGCGGTGCTCGGCATGCGGCTGGGATCCTATCGCTAGCGGCCCAAAAACGTCCTTAACACTGCTGCATTACAGGATATATACTGTCCATCTACTCAGAGTACACCTGCTATTACTGTGGTATATTTGAAATGGTGATCCTTTTTGACTGCCATCCGATGTTTGCGCGTTTGTTGCTCCGTCGCCCTTCTACCCCACCGGCCCGTGAGGGGAAACGTTGAACGTCATGAGGGGTAAACTCGCGTGGCCTTTTCTCGCGTCTTTTTCGCGTTTCGATTTTGACAATAAACTCATTCAATAGAACCAAATTAATCTCGAAAGGCGACTCAAAATGAATCTGTATCAATTGGGGCGATATCAAACTTATTCAATGCTGTGTTGGGTGTCTAAATTTACCCCTCAGCCATCGCCGAGGTGAGGGGGGTTGCAAACGGGAGTCATGGTCCACCAACAAGCTCCAAAACTTCGAGGCAAAAGGATATATTTACATAACGAAGTTTTAAAGATTGGATATTCCTTGTTCAGAGGAAAACTCCCGAGTCTGCGCCATTTTGATACACAGAAGTTGAGCACTTCGGTGAAATTTCGACTGAAGTGAACTCCTCAGCTCTAAATGTTCAGCTACCATCGCCACGCAGCCAAATACAACCAACGAAACAGCAACAAACTCTGTCCTTCGTTTTGCGATTGGTAATCTCTCAATATCCAGAAGAAAGACTCATTTTTTTAATCTTCATCCTCAAGGTATTTGGAGAACGCTACAAGTACTTGACGTCAGAACATGCGCATCCGATCGGACCTAGCGGGAATATTACGAAGGTGTCAAAAACGAAGAACGAAGCATGAGGCTGTCCCAGGGGGAGAAATCCACCGGGAAAATTCATTTCGTTGCAACAGAGGTATGAGTTCTTGGGTACCGACTGTGCTGGGCTCAGTAAATTACTAGATCGAGAGGTGCTTGAGACGCGGGCTACTTGGAAACATACACCACCGTAGCGCGAGAGACTTCTTGTGTCTGTGCAGACCTTTATTGCTAGGCACGATGGCTAAATACAATGCTAACAAGGTAGCGGCAATCGGGACCTGCCTCTCAGGATCGCTCGCCCATACGATGTATGCGGCATTGAGCCTGCGCTACTTGGTTAGTCTGCATATAAAAGGAGGGCGATAGGTGGAAGAAGACATTTAGGGCCCGCTAAGCCAAAGGAAGATACAATCGAACTGTTTTGGATGCTTAGCGGAATATGAATCTCACCGGCGCCCCTAAAAATGAAGCCCAGACCAAGCCAGATGCCAAACCCGAGAATATCTACCTTCCGAGCCAGTGAGATATTTGAGGAATCTTTCGAGCGGGTTGCCGGATGAATACTACATAAAGGCAGGACATCTTCCTATCACCCACCTTTCATCCCCAGGAAATTCCAAAAGCTTGCAAGATAAAGGATGGAAATTAAGGGTGCAGAACCAAATTCATGGTAAATAATCAGATTAGGAAGAATGAGCTATTGAGGGTCAAGGTTGAAATTAAGGTATCTGATTAGTTTCTGACATGTCTCTGCCCTGGAGTGAGGTTGGCCATCACTATCTCACTGAATAAAGAGGATATTGGTAAAATGGTGACCAGATAAAAGGTATAACCCTTGTGTCTTACGTGTGACACAGGGCATTCATCATGGTCTGCCTTTTGGAACGTTTGTTTGGCAGAGGAAAACAGGAGAAAGGATGCGTTTCTGCTCTCGGCAAGTGTCAAAACAAATGGCATGCATCAACAGCATATGGATTTCGCCTGTCCATGCCGAGCACTTCCTCCACACAAAATATGTATTATAGTAGCAAGGTTGCGAGCTTTTACAACCTGCTGGAGGCCGAATGACGGCTATTTCGATTTGTTATTCTTGAGCACAATAGTTTTATCTTTGTCCATTGCGCTCTTCTTCATCGCTGCTTTCATCCATGAATCCTTGCTGCAGCTCTTGACTCAGCCGGATATTATTTTCGTGCACGCCGCTTCTCCGTCTCTCAAGGGCCTCGCGGCCTGCGATGTCCAATTCATATCCACTTTCTCCGTCATCATCGAACAAGCTCCCGTTATCATCTTGTCCCTCGACAGCTCTTTGTCTCCATGTGGATGGGAGAATCAAATGCATCACGAAATCCGCGGCGCGTTCTCGGAGCGACGAAGTATGGGCGGATATTGTGTGGAGAGGAAGATATTGGGAATATCGCTGCCGATATCGTCTAACAAATGGAATAATCACAAAAAACAACGTGACATAAACAGCGAGAGAAACCAAAGCTGGAGCAATTAATGTCTAGTACATTAGAGGTTAGGCATGAATAGCTTTGATAGTAGGGGAAGCAAGCCAGAACAAACTCACCTTTACAAAGTCCAGCGGAGAGCCCATGGTGCTCTATAGGGAGTCGCTGTGAGTTAGGGAACAAGGCAAAGAAGAGTCAGTCAGATCCTGGGCACCGCCAGTAGCATGTTATCAGACAGAAGGCTGTGGTGATTTAAAGGAGACATTAATCACCCATGGCCTCTCTCTCCCTTTACCTGCTCAGACTGAATCTCTTTTACCAACAGCTGATTGTTTGTCGTTGTCCCAAGTTGAAACGTCAGGCTCGGAACATCCCGTTAGCCGCCATCAACCATCACGTGATGGCACGCCTTAACTATTTTTGGAGGAGCCCCATCGACGGCCCCTGAGGAAGTTCCTCTAGGGTTTGTTTGTTCTGGATGAACCGCTAGTCGAGATATCGTCGAAAAGCGTGGAATATTCTTCGACACCACAGACAAACACCGCCCATGCAACTGTGTTTGGGTGTCGACCTTCAACGCCTTCTCGAAACTTTGTTTGGTTTAGCCATAGTCGCCATTTAGCCGGTTAAAACATTCGCCAATACTAGTGCGACTCTGGTATCGACACCCCCTCTTCATGTGTCGTTGGCGTGGGAAGGTGGCCGCCCAGTTGGACTGGATAAAGTGTCAGAGCAGTGTTGTTTTGACTATCAGCGAATCTTCCTCTTTATAAAACCGACTGCGAAACCCCGTCCTTGCTGTCACACGGCGAGCCTTCGATACGACGTCGCACCGAATACCGGACGCTTGGGATATCAGCTTCATGACCTCCAAACCTCGCGAACATGCCTTCTCCTCCTTCCTCGTCCGATAAAACGAGGCAGTCCTCGGCAACCAAGTCTTTTTTCGGGAGGAAACTCTACAAAGATCGTCCGGATACCTTACGCCCAGATACGGCATCGGAAACGTCTGGTGGGTACGCAAGTGCGTCTGGCTCGCGATCGTCTAGGCATTCGAAAAGGGAATCTGCAGTATCGATTGATTTGTCAGGAGATATGGACTCGTCGGGATATCCGCTTTCCGGTGTAATAACAGCAATCCCATACGACAGTGTTGCTGCAAACCCCAAATCTCCCATTCCCGTCGAGTATTTACCGAAAGCTGAAGCCCCTCCTCGCAAAGAGCCAATGCCCAACCATTTAGCAAAACACTCCGAATTTCATCAATACCCAGTATTTCAACCGGGCCCCTCGCAAAATGGGTCCTCTTCCCATGTTTCGGGACCCCGCCCTCCGCCACATGCTTCCAATCCCACGAGCTCGCAAGGTGAAAGGGGACATAGGTATCAAGCGTGGAATGGGGCCTCGTATAATACTCAAGCTTATTCTACTCCCGAATCTTCCAATTCTCGAACCTCCTTGGACCAGGCGAGCGTATATTCTTCAGTATCCTCAACTGTCCGAGGTGGACCCCAAGTTAGTTACGATAATTCTGCACGCCCATTCACCCCGAGCCATTCACAAGACCGCCAAAATCCTTATTATACCGGAAACCGAAATTCAGCCACACCCCAACCTACTTGGCACCCTGCTCAAGTTCCCCTCATTTATGATACACTGCCCATCGGCGCAGACGGTTCAATACAACGCCCAAAAGATGATAGAATTGTGGACCAGATGTTTTCTGAACTTATGATAAAGCGAGGCTGGCAAAACTTACCTGCTAAGGACCAGATGCTTGCCTATCCCACATCGAAAAAGTGGACGCTAGTTCACCAGGATCGCCTGGCTCAGTGGCAAGGAGAACAGCGGAGGAGAAATAATGCACGACAAACATACGGATCATCCGAAGGGCCTAAAGGACTCCTTAGCCGTGCTGACGAAGAAGGAAGCCCTGAGTGGTATGTCAAGAAGGTTATGGATGATTCTATCACCGCAAAAGAGCTTGGAAGCTTGAGTGTCAGTCTTCGAACGCAGCCGATAAGGTAAGTTTCTCCTGTCAATTTAACCTCTCATGAGTTGATCTTGCTAACCGATACTTAAAGCTGGGTGAAATCCTTTGTCGAAGCGCAGGGCCAAGTTGCCTTGACAAACGTCCTCCTTAAGATTAGTAGGCGCAAGGCCTCGGGCCCTGCTCCTCCAACTGCGTCGGGTGGTGATAAAGATCTTGATCGGGAGTATGATATCGCAAAATGTTTAAAAGCGTTAATGAATAATAAGTACGGTGCGGACGATGCCTTAGCACATCAGCAGGTCATTGTCGCCTTAGCATGTTCTCTTATATCTCCTCGCTTGACGACGAGAAAGATGATCAGCGAAATCCTGACGTTCCTATGCCATTGGGGGGAAGGTGAGGGGCATCAGAAAGTCTTACAGGCTATGGATCATGTCAAGAACTTGCAGAGTGAGACCGGTCGCTTCGATGCATGGATGCGTGTTGTCGAAGTAAGTATAGATGGCCGCGGTAAGATGGGGAGTTTGGTAGGGGCCAGCGAAGAATTTCGAAGCGGCGGTATAGGGATGGAGAACCTACTGATGGAGTACGCTTTGGCAACAATGTTTCTCATCAACATGTTTGTCGATGCCCCTGAGAATGACCTGCAATTGCGATGCCATATCAGGGCGCAGTTTACCGCTTGCGGTATCCGAAGACTCTTGGTTAAAATGGAGGGTTTTCAATACGATGCCATCGACAAACAAATTGATCGGTATAGAGAAAATGAAGGCATTGACGACGAAGACCTCCTCCAACGGGAGAGTACTGGAATGAAGGATAGCATTGGAGGGGAAATCAGCGATATGAGTGACCCATTACAAGTCACAAGTGCAATTGCTTCCCGCCTACAAGGGAGCCGATCGCATGATTTCTTTATCTCCGCGATGCAGCATATGCTTTTAATTCGAGAAAACTCGGGTGAAGACAGCCACAGGATGTTCCAATTGGTTGATGCCATGCTGAGCTACGTCGCTATGGACCGAAGGCTTCCCGATATGGATCTAAAACAGAGCCTTAATTTTACCGTCCAGAGTCTTCTAGATAAGCTGCACACCGATGCAGAGGCTAGGCGAGTGTACGATGAATCCTTGGAGGCAAGGCAGCTCGCGGAGGCCGCGATAGCTGAAAGGGATGAAATGAAAGCCCAGATAGAGCTTGGTGCGGATGGGCTGGTCAAAAAGCTTCAAAAACAGATTGAAGAGCAAACAAGTATTATCAATCTGCAGTCTCGCCAAAATGAGTCCCTGAAGGCAGAGGTGGCGGAGGTTCAAAGACTTCGAGGCCAGGAATTGCAACGTAATGAGCTCGAAACCCGTGAACTGTACCTGATGCTTCGTGACGCTCAAGATGTTGCTGCATCGAAGGCGCAACGAGGCGCCAAGGATGCCTTGGGTGAAACAGACCCATCCCAAATGAAGGGCATAATGGACCGCGAGAAGTTGATGGAACGCCTCGAACGTCAACTGGAGAGGACTAAAACCCAATTCAAACTGGAAGGCAAGGTATGGACGCAAAATGGTCCTTCAGATAGGCTCAGAGAGCTCCGGGAACAAATGGAGGGCGACTCCGAGTTTGATCGAACACATCGCAGCTTTACTAATAGCACCCTCGGTACCGTTTCTCGAAAACGAAGCAATATTGCGAAGAATGGCGACCTTGCAGCGGATTCAGAGCTTTCTGGGGTCGAAGAAGAAGATGAAGAGAACGCCGTTATCGAGAAACCTCGAATTGTGGATATTAAGCGCCCACGCATGAACCCAGAACAAGCCACAGGCTTACTCGAAGAGCTTGCCTCTAAAATCGATAAGGTCGATGAGAGTGACACAGAAGACGAGAAATCTCCAGAGGCCAAGGCAGAACCAGAGAGTGGCAACGCAGACAATAAAAACAGTGAAGAAAGTGGCTTCAATGGACCTCCACCACCTCCACCTCCACCACTTCCGGGTTTCGCAGGTGGTGCACCACCACCGCCGCCACCTCCTCTCCCTGGATTTGCTGGGGGTGCTCCTCCTCCTCCACCCCCACTCCCTGGATTTGCTGGTGGAGCTCCGCCGCCCCCGCCGCCTCTTCCTGGCTTTGGCGCCGGTGCTCCTCCCCCACCTCCACCTATGCCAGGTTTCGGAGCTCCTCCTCCTCCACCACTTCCGCCTGGCGCGCCGCCGTTGCCCGGTGCTAGGAAGGGCGGCTACCTTCCCATGAATGTCGGCCCAACAGCGCCAGGGACTTCCCTTCCATTTATTAGACCAAAGAAGAAGCTTAAGGCTTTGCATTGGGACAAGGTCGATACACCTCAAGTGACAGTTTGGGCTGCGCATGCTCCAACGCACGAAGCTAAGGAAGAGAAGTACACTGAGCTTGCCAAGAAGGGTGTCTTAGACGAGGTTGAAAGGCTCTTTATGGCGAAGGAAGCTAAGATTCTATCCATGAAGAAATCGAAAGCGAAAGCAAAGAAGCAAATCATATCGAGCGAGCTGGTGCGCAAGTTTGAGATCGCCATGTCTAAATTTTCGCAAGTGCCTGTGGATGAGCTTGTGAACAAGATCATTCAATGTGATCCTGACATATTAAACAACGTTGTGGTCATGGAATTTTTACAGCGAGACGAGTTAAGCAATATTCCCGAAAACACCTCGAAACTCATGGCACCGTATAGCAAAGACTGGACAGGGCCGAATGCTACGACTGCTGAAAGAGAGCAGAATCCGAACGATCTGACGCGCGAAGATCAAGTCTATCTATACACTGCTTTTGAATTGAACCATTATTGGAAGTCAAGAATGCGGGCTCTCTCCTTGACCCTGTCATTTGAGCCGGAGTACGATGAGCTATCTTCCCAGCTGCAGACGATATCTCAGGTTTGCGAGTCATTACGCGACTCAGTATCACTAATGAACGTGCTTGGCCTTATCCTTGATATTGGAAATTTCATGAACGACTCTAACAAGCAGGCCGTTGGCTTCAAGCTGAGCTCACTTGCCCGGCTTGGTATGGTCAAAGATGATAAGAATGAATCTTCTTTTGCGGATCTTGTTGAACGTATTGTTCGAAACCAGTACCCTGAATGGGAAGGATTTGCTGAAGATATCGGTGGCGTTATCGAAGTTCAAAAAGCGAATGTGGACCAACTACGGGCGGACGCAAGCAAATATATCAGTAATATCAAAAATATTCAGTCGAGTCTGGACTCTGGGAATCTAAGCGACCCAAAGAATTTCCACCCTCAGGACAGGGTCTATACGGTAGTCCAGCGGTGTATGAAGGATGCAAGGAGGAAAGCAGAACAGCTTCAACTTTTCCTCGATGAAATGAGCCAGGCCTATGACGATATCATGACATTTTACGGCGAAGATAACACGGATGAAAATGCGAGAAGGGACTTCTTCAGCAAGCTCGCATCCTTCTTACAAGAATGGAAGGTAAGTTCAACAAAAGCTATTTCCTTTACTTTTTCGTTCGTTGTATATACTGACCCCCACCCCAGAAATCCAGAGAGAAGAACGTTGGCTGGGAAGAAACCCGTCGTAAAACCGAAGCATCACTGGCACGAAAGCGGGTCAATCCAACAATTGCAAAAACAGGCGATGGAGCTCCTTCTGCCACTACCAATGGCGCTATGGATTCACTTCTAGAGAAATTGCGTGCAGCAGCACCTCAAGCGCGAGATCAACGTGATAGACGCCGCCGAGCAAGATTAAAGGAAAGGCACCAAGTTAGAGTAGCATCTGGGCAAAAAGATCCGAATAAACCCACATCAGATGGTCAAGAGAAAACCGAAGACACTACGGAAACCAATAATGGTTCTGACGAGACGAAAGAAACTCCTACAGAGGGGACTACGGCCCAGGATGGCGAAAGTGATAATATTGCAGACCGAGCTGCTAGTATGCTCCAAGGTTTGAGGAGTGATAAGGACTCTGACGCAACTCGCCCCCGACAGCGAGACAGTGCAGAAGAAGCTCGACGAAACCGAAGGATGAGAAGGAGGAACCCTCCCAACATTTCCAGCAACACAACTGATGACAGCGGTCTGTTGTCTCCGGTGCCACAGATACAGATCGATGTGAAGAAACGAGATTCCGGAGACAAGTCTATCGAAAGCCCACCGGCAGCCGATGAAGCGGTTATAGATGAAACGCCGAAAGGGGAATCAACGTCTCCGCCCATCAGCCCTCCTCCAGAGTAGATTGTTCTGTTTTGACGATTGGGGCACCGCAGTCATCTATAGAACGGGTGCCCAGATTTGACATCTTGGTGCACCCTTTGCTCACTCTCTTCTACAAGATACCCCAACTACCCTCCCTTCCATACTTTACCAATACATAAATAATACTCTGCCTCTTTTGCATTTATTTTATCTAACCTTTAATGTGTCCACATTCATGCCTAAGTCTACTAATTGCGCTTTGAACCCTTACCTTGTTCCTCCCACGTTTCTTTAGATCCACGGTTTAGAAGATCCTTCTCTCATTTGCTCTTCTTTTCCTTGTACATGTTTATTCGCATTGTCATCTTTCATTTTTCCTCTCTCATTGGGCGGCCCCTCGGCATCATAGTGCTATTTTCCATGCTGGAAGGTGTAAAGACAGGCGCCATGGTTTGACCTGTTCAAGTGCATCTGTTCTCCGGGTATGTGAGGTAGATAAGCGTCGTTGGCATTCATGGAGGCTCCATATACATCAATATCACAATTACAATTACACTATGGTGAAGGCTCTGATCCATTCCCCGTGATCAAGTAGCCATTTTAAGACAATGCCATTGAGTAAAAAAGGCATACCTACAATCTCCTAGAAATATACGTGTTTCCCAAACCTGCAAATCCGGTTCTTTTTGGGGTCGGGGCAATGCTGAATTCACTTTAAATTCGTACAGAAAATCGTAGCCTTGAACTACAACCGCCGGATGAAAACAGGTTATGAAAACTGCCGATGTGTAAACTCAGCCTTACAAACGCTGGACCGGAGAGTTTATCATCTCATGCAGTCTAATGCCCGGTCTGTGTAATTGCCGTCTCTGCCGAAGTTACCACCAACATACAGAGGATGCCTGAAACGGTAATTAGAGGGAGCTGCTAAACTTAGCAATGCAGGAATGGTAACGATGATTTTATGGTTTGTACTTTGCGATCGTTACATTCCCATGATGGATCGCAAAGTCAAGCATAGAGTAGTGAGAGGAAACCGAGGAAGATGCGCAGTCTGTTCTAGAATTTCCAACCTTTCTAGTCCACTGACCAAATGATTCATCGGCATTCCCGCAGGATGGGAGGATTGGGAAGTTGGATGCCTTAGGAATCAGCCACGCAAGAAAAAGTCACGGCATATCTCTGCTGCAGCATTTTGTGCAGGAGTTAGATCAGCCACAGTTACCCAAGAAAAAATAACCCTGATGAATAATTATCACACACTTAAATCTGCATGTCTGAAAATTTGCACGTATAAAATGCGAACAAGGTGGGAAAAATCTGCCTTGGCGGAGACAAATGGCAGATGACAGCTGAGATAAACGGAAAAGTCCGATCCAGGCCACTCACAGACATGCATATATCGGGCGCTGGAACTAGTTAGATCGTCATGATGGCGCAGCAGCATCGGCATTTAACAGTATGGAGTCGAAGTAACAGCAAAACAAAAAGCGTGACTCGGCGGCAGAAAACTCTGTTTCAGCCCTACGACCGCCAGGCCCCACTTGGCCGCCGAGTTGTAAACAGGGTCACGTGTATGGTCCCCCTTCTTCTCTCCTCCTGCGGGCGTTTTTCTCTTCTCTCGGTCTGTCTTTCGTTTTCACGTTCAATTAATAACGCAAAATATGGATGCAAAGGATGCAATAAAGATGCAAGGCAGTCCAGAAGATTGCGCGCCCTGTTGCCCGTAGCTGGTTGTAGTGCATGAGAGAACAAGCTCTCCGCCGGACCCGTGGCTGTTTAGAAATCCACTTCATTAGTATTGATAATCATGATGCCAGCCGACAGAGATGGAAACGAAAAGAAGGGTTTTCTTTGCCGCCTTGTTCAGGCCCCAGTCTGGCCTTGCTCCTTGGCCCTTGTGCCTTTATCTCGTCACTTGCGATCAACTCCGAATAGACAGACATTGTTTCTCCCGACGTTACACGGTCGGAAACAGTTCCCTAATAGACAGAAACAAGGAGCTCAAGTCAGGCAGGTTGGAAAGGTTTCCCACGAGCCTAAAGATAAGATAGCTTCCTCGCGTCTCTCAAAAAGAGGCGCGTCTGTAAGTAGGTAGTACAGCAGCCAGCCATCTCGAGTTTCGGCAGTCACATTATCCATCACCCTGATTGAGATTGTGTGCAACAATCTTAGCTATCTCGCTAGCCCTTTACTACCCCATACAGGATTTCGTGCGAACAGCCGCCCCAATCTAGAACCCCGTATATCACTTATCAATTGCCTTTTTTTTTTTTTTTTGCATGTTATGCTCACGCGCGCCAACCTGGGATCATTGTGCAAGTTCGGAATACGAGCCTCAAACGTCAAAACAGCCGTGGTGATCATTAATCTTTGCGTCATGCACATTTCTTCGTATTTCAGGCATTTGGTGCACATTTGGCAGGGAAGAATACGAGATTTTTCCAGGTTCGCATATGAGTGTAGAACACAACAGTTGACTCGATCTGCAAACAATGGCCTTTGTTTTTTGATGGAGGGGCTGGGCTGTATGTTTCAATCCTTCGGCGTGTTATATACTACCTGCCGACCGTTTATTTATTTTTTCTCGCTTTCTGTACTCATTCGCCTATGCTGTGCGATGTCTAAAGCGAGCGAATGTGACCGTATCGCGTACCGTGAAAGACCCCCAAAAGTGCATCAGCTGGTGATGGGGGCATCGTATCAGCCACACGCCCAAGATCGCGACTAGTCATTCAGAACGGACCCACTGTTCGATGTTTTGCATGTCGGGACCAGTTCCCGAGCTGTCAAGCGTCGCTCAGTCAAATTTTAAACTAGTACGAAACAAATATAGTTCAACATAATTAGTAGTTAATATGCACGGCTTGTGGCGCAGTATTTGCTACACACAGGTTAGCGATAATTTGACGAGTAAAATATAGGTGATGCTGGGACGGTGAATTTTCAAACCCTGATTGCACTTACACCTGCAGCTCCAGCCCAGCCACAGGGGCAACAAACAGCCCACCAAACAGAGCAGTCTGCGCCGGAAGCAACAAGATGATAATCAATGCATTGGTTTGATCGACAAGGCCCGGAGCGGACCGTTTGGGGCCTTTGAGGTTCTCAGTGGAAGAGGGAGTGTGAAAAAGGGGGCGAATTTTTAAGATTGGATGCCTGCAATCAACCAATTGGATGGCCGAAGCACGATCTGCCATCTTCTGTTCCCAGGCTCATCCACAACGCTGAAGACGCTAGGGCGCAGCGATGCGCTATGCGCTGTGCAGGGTCAAGAGCCAACAAAAGCTGATCCCACATCCCTTTCTCTGCCGTCTTTTGCTGCGAAGGATTGCAAAATTCAGCCAAACACCACGAGAAAGAGAGATATAGCAGCGTCACGTGGATGATACGATGAAGGTTAGTCATCCAAAGGGCGGCCCGTTTTAGGGCTGGTCCGCCGTCTCGGGACCCACGCCTATTTTTAGCCAGCATACTATGAAGAGTCAAAGAGAAGTTGAAAGAAATACTCAAAACGTACCAAACTTCAGCTGTCACCGTCCAACTCTTCAGTCTGCTCGCGTAGAAAGTGGACAAGGTCCACTTGGTTTCAGCTGCCATGCTCCCTTTTCTTCCCGTTGTTCACCCCCTGGATTAGGCTATTCTACCCCAGATGGGGGAGGCCTTTATCATGGTATGCATTAGCGGCGCGCCGGTCGTGGGAACCGAACAACCCGGGACGTTGGTCTTCGGCAGCCATTCAGTCAACCTCAGATGCGTTCACTCTAAGATCTTTGATGAGCGTTTTTGTAAGGAGTGACTCAGATATACGAGACCGGAGCCCAGCGGCTGGCCCACTCCGGGTTTAAATTTGGAACCACAAAGGATGGGCCTTTGGGTGATCCAGGCAGAAAAAACGGCTTTTTTTTAGCCTTTACCCTGCCTCATACGGTGAATAGGATGTCCAATATCTGTCCTCAACTCCATGTCAGGAATGGGTGTATCTGTCTACAAGTACGTTTCGGAGGCTTATTAGATGTGAGTGTCCCTGGCTGGGTTTCGGGGGCCGTGATTAAGAGCCTCAAAAGAAATATGCATGCTTTCTCATGTTGGGTGGTGTCAAGTAAAGTAGTTGCTGCCTGGGCGTATTGACCAACGAAACCGTTAGACATGTGCAGTGATCTGATACGAAGAAGCTCTTCTTCAGTCTGGCAAAGCCACACAGCGTTCGTCCCACCAGGCTCATTGAGTGAGTGCAGCCTTCGCCAAGTGGGAGTGGGGGAACCTTGTACCTCATGGCGCCCACGCCCTGGTAACCTTACTTGACCCAAGGATTTACAAAGAGAAAAGTTTGAATATTCCTTTACCAACTTCGGATAGCATAACCTGAGGGCGTATACGTATATGCGAATGGGATGGTGAACGTGGTGGGTTAGTTGGATATATCTGGTCCTTCATGTTTTCCGGGTTAGCCTAATATTCCTTCATTGTAACTCTTACCGTGAGACCCCAACTAGGCTGATAACGATGATAAATGATGATGGGTGGTTTTCGGTTTTCTCTTCGTTTTACTGCTGGCCCATCCCTTGCTATTGGCCCCATCTCTGCTCTGGATGCCCGTCCATGCATGGCCCACGACAGGGTTGTGGGACATGGGACTCGCAGAGACTCTTCCAGGCACCACCGTCATAATCCAGCCAACCCCTTGTCCTGGCTGATCCATCTTAGGCCACGCGAGGCACTTTCGTGTAATCCATCCAATACCTGTCCTCGACAGGCTTTAGAAAGGACGAGAAATAGGTGCCTGGTGTAAAAACGTATCTGCATCCGGGCTAAGCCTTGGTCTCCATCTCCCATGTCCTGCATATACCACCATCAGCTGACTTGAATAAAAATAAGAGTGAAGTTGAAAAAAGAACCTAGACATGAAAATTTAGTTTCGCAAATAGACAAGACTTTTGAAAAAAAGTCAGTGTCGTGACTTTGCTTTTTCTGCCTTGCATTATTTTGGTGATGATTCACTCTTACGCGGTTTTTGTCTTCGCTTTGAACGAATAACGATGCAGAATTGCTGGATGGAAAGGATGCAATGATTCATTTTTCGATGTGGTTCTTTTTTTTGACTTTTCATCCCTGTGTTGCATATCATATTCCTGGAAACGGAATTCGATGCCTGAAAATCCCCTTCAACTTGGCTCTTTATACGGCTGCTTTAGTTTATTATTGGATCTGCTGGGCTATGTTGTCGACAAATTGTATATATAAGATCGTTGCTTTCCCTCTTCCTTTCCGCTTTCTTTTTTCTCGCTTCATTATCATCTTCTTTGATTCTTTTGATTCAATATCAGCATTCATCCAATATTTCTGTTTCGGCTGGGACTTATATTAGTCCTTTGAGCATATCCAGCGTTCATTCAATTTAGCGAAGCATATCAGCAATCTTTGTTCATCGTTCTTTGCCTTGTCGAGAATATAAATACCTCCTCTTATAGCTTCACGTATAGCACCTCAGCAACCCATTTTTATCATCGCTTCATATATCCCACTCCGTTCTCAGTCTCACTTGCCAAAGTTCGCAAGAACCACAAGCAATTTTTCTTCCAATCTGACCCAACCCGTACTGAGCACCACCAACCAGATGGGCCGAGGAGGATACAATTGAAAACATCGTCAATCTTAGACAAACCCACCTTATATCGACCGTTGTGTCGCTTCCACTTGCAAACCAAACCAACTTAATCCAGGCAACGAATACCGAACGAACCGCAAATATGGGACGAGGCGGGTATAACGGTCCAAACCAATCTGGAAGCCCATCTCCAAATCCCCCAGTCAACCGATGGGGACGGGGTGGTTATAACGACATCCATGACGGAGACGGCGATGACGATTCTTAATCTGCACCAGATGTTGAAATTGGGTGAATTTCCTATGCCTCGGAATATATGAGGAAGCATTTGTTATTGGCGCAGGTCGTGAATCGCAATTTTGAATATAGCGAGAATGTCACCACTTCAGGGGTTAAATTGAAGCGAAGTTGTGAGATCGCGAAGGGGGGATGAAGATGGGGGGTTGCAGGGTTGATTTGGTTAGGGATTCGGGAATTGTGGATGGATTTTGCGTTGAGGTACCGTCGAGGTGGGATCATTTGCCTACGCAGAATCTGTATTATGCTGGCGTTAATGGTTTTCACTCATGGCCGTCGACAAGTATTTTTGAAGTTGCGATTAGCAACAGGGAGACAACAACGGGCCAACTTACTTCTCAAACACCACTCCCAGGACGCTTTCCACATCTCCACCCTCTCCACGGCCGGTGATTTTTGCGAGTGAATCTGCCGCATCTCGCAAATGTTCAGCGGCCATAACGATATCGATGTCTCTCTCCTTTTGTTCAGCATTATACTGTGCATTTTCTAGCGTTTCTGTGCTATTTGTTCGGGAAAGAAATTCCTGCAGGTGCTGGGCACATATCTGTAAATTAGAACTTTGTCTATGCGTGATTCCCAATGAATCTTCCCAATATGATTTATCAAATTGTTGATTATCAGCATCATTTTCTCCTTCCAATCCAGATGGCGTAGACATTTCCTCGAACGTTTGAATTAAGCCGCCCAGAAGCTCCTGAATATTGCCGGGATCTCGCTTATCTGATGACGGTGTTTGCGCGTTGTAGCAAGATATAGGGAATATCTGGTGCCTATCGACACACCCAAACGCGGATGCGATGGTGCCTGTGATACTCAACATTGAATCAGGCCGATCAGCTTGCTCAAGTGCTAGCTTATCAATCTTGTTCACAGCTATAAGGACCTTCTTGTCAAGCTCCAAGCAGCTTTTGACGGCCTCAATAACCTCTGGTTCTAGAGCCAACGCTGTCGTAGCGGCATGGGACTCGAGCGAAACAACTGCCACCACCACATCTGACTCTAGAGCTCTAGCTTTAGCCCGGCGAATTCCTTCTTCTTCCACTATTCCAATCATCCCATTGCTCCCTGCTGCTGTGCTTTCGCCTCTGTGAGATCTTAAACCCGCCATGTCGCCGAATTTACAGAGCCAGCCGCCGATATCAACACCAACTTCAACAATATCTCGAGTTGTGCCTTCTTCACTGCTAACTATTGCAGCCTCTCTTCCGACTATTTGGTTCAATAAGGAGCTTTTTCCGGCGTTTGGGGCACCTAGGAGAGCAATTTTGATCCCGCTCCTCAGTAATTCACCTTTGGAAGCATTTTCGATATGCAATTTAATCTGTTTAATTAGCTTCCTCACTTGAGCTGTGACAGAGGATATAAAATCCTCCACTGACTCATCAAAATGCTGGTCTTCTGAGAAATCAATCAAGGCTTCTAGTTCACCACGTGCGTATAGGAGTTCTCTGCGCCATGATTCGTATCGAGTGGCCAGAGTATCGTTCGCCCCGCGTACAGCTAGCCGGCGCTGCTGTTCGGTATCAGCGGCAAGCGTATGGCCGAGAGCTTCAATTTGTGGCAAATCTAAGCGGTTATTCAGGAAGGCTCGGCGGGTAAACTCTCCAGGTTCAGCATAGCGGATGATTGATGAAGGCTCCTCGGGGGTAGAAGCGGGAGCTAAGGTTCCAGACTTAGGTATCGCATTGAGTACGGCTTTTATTACCGCCGGGCTACCGTGAATATGGAACTCGAGTACATCTTCGCCAGTTACTGTGTTAGGAGCGGGGAAGTAGAGGACTAGGGCACCAGCATCGAGTATTGTCTCGGCGGAAGGACGTGTGTCAGGTTCATATAATGTACGAAGAGATGCATAGCGTGGCTTCGGTAACGGACGGTTGGGGCAAAGCGCTTTATATATCTAGATATCAATTTCGGGTATGAGCATTGGTTAAGATTGTTAGGATAACCGGGACATGCAACGTACCTGTGTACAGGCTGGGCCGGAAACTCTAACGATTGTTATTGCAGCTCTTCCAGGGGCAGTTGATAGTGCATAAATCGTTGCCGGCCTTTCATCCCTGAGGAAAGATAGTGACCGTACAGGTGTAAAAGGAGCTTGCCAGCGCAGGTACTGGATGTGCACAACAGCTCGATTGACATTGAGCCAATGGCAATACCGATGCCCGTTCCATGCTAGGCGAGGGTTTGACGCCCAAGAGCGAGCTCCGACCAGAATTCTCCGCATACGATGTTGAATTGGAAGTTGTAACACTGTTAAGGGAGACGGCGAGCTCTGGATGCCAACCAGCCTAGATAGGTAAATGGTCACGTGACGTCTACATATTGACTTGAGCAGAACGAACGAACATCTCAGCCTTAATATGTGATAGGATGGTAAAATAGAATCATTTCTAAGGAAGAAACAAACAAAAGGATGTATCATTTATATTTTGAACAAGTCTATATTCCCCAAAATCAACGGTACAACGCCATCCTAAGTTTCCTGCTGTATAAAAAAGAAAAGGAACCCGAGCTGGGCCAAAGAATGGGACAAGAAATATCAATACAATATAAACAAGAGCTTTTGTATGGATTGAACTTCCGGATCAAATCCTATAGATCACCGAGAACAATTTTTCCCGGCACTTGGAAGGTAGCTCTTCTCTTTTGGTCCATTTCAAAAAGGTTGGATCCCGTACGGGACAATATAGGTATCAAAGATATTAAGCGCTGTATGAGATGAGGTTTGGAGTAGATATTGAGTTAATTGCTTTGGATTCTAGGGTATTCTCAAACGTTGAAAAAGGAGCCAAGTCTCCAGATGTTGAAGGCTATATATTGGCCAGGTATACCAAATTTTGATGGTAGATTTCAGGGGAGGTTAAAATATAATTATGGTTTTTAGAAATTGATCAAAGTTTCCAGATAATCCAGTCGGTGAGATTCAATTCTCTTAGGATTCCGGCAAGAGGCCCCTGTGATTCATAACCATCGGTCCATAACTTTGGTCCCGCAAGGTAACTTATAAACCCGTCGGGACCTGATATTAATATCAATTTCTTCCTTCTCGATGGGTCTCCGTGAGGTGTTCGCGCCGTTGAGTTTATGAACCTTACAATAGATTCCTTAGTGACTAAAGTCTTTTCCTCATCTACAAAATAATCCACTGTAAACTGCCCGGGGTGTGACTTTTTCAACTCCTCCAGCTGTTTCACGGTCCACCCTTGTATTTCGTCGTCTGGACGTGGATCGGACTGTTGGGCAGCGGCAGCAGCAGCAGGGAATAATTTTGACCACCATTTCCCGTCAGCAGTTGATGGAATGGCAAGATCGTTCTGACCGCCGGTACAGTCCTCCCTCCGTCTGTTCGCCCAGAGGATATGTAGCCTCGTATTGGCCTTCGACTCGCGGTGATCGAATATATTATGCGCAGCCTGTAGTGCTGGAGCAATACCCGTACCACCGGCAATAAATAGAATCTCATCCACGTCCCGAGATATGTCAAATTCAATTTGTGGTCCTCGCATTTCCACAATGCTACCTATTTTCAACCCATGTAGGTAGCCTGATACTTCCCCATATGGGTCTCTTCGAATTAGGAATCGTAAAGTTTCGTCAGGTTCGTTGGGCGTATCTGCCTTCGAATTCTCATCGTGTCGTTTGCGCGGTTCGGGTGGTAATGGGGTGTAATCCCGGCCCACCTGTAACTGAGGCTGTTTAAACTGAACACTCCAAACTCCACATTCCCATGCATCTTGGTATATTCTGTCATTGCCTTGTCCTTGTGTAACGGGTCGGAAGCTGAAAACGCTGTTTGTAGATGATATCGGGGTTTTGGACACTAGCTCGTACTGCGTGAAGGTAAGGGGATTAAGTGTTGGATCCAGGCATTCCTGCTTTGATCGAATAAAGGCACCAATTCCGCCGGCAGCGACGGTAACAACGGCTATACGCAACCACCTGCCGCGGGTGCTGTTGGGGGGAGAAGTTGCGCTGCTGCTGGTGGCTTTGCCGGCCCATCGCGTGCCATGGTGACTTAACCGGAAAACAGCGTCACATCGCCGAGCGGGTGATTGATATATGCTATACCGAAGATACCTGGCGACCATGGAAGGCATCAGCTGAGCGCGACAAGACGATGGCATGCAAGAGCTCTTCCATGCCGCAGTTTTGCCGGCAAGTTTGTTGAGCCGCTGCATCGTCGATCTTGAAATGACTAAGCGTAGACCCGACTCTCTGATTGGACCAGCGAGCTCTGGCCACGGCAAAGTCACGAATTAACTTGAATGAGAGTAACACCGAAGGTTGACCTGCAGTTTGAAGATATCGTGCAGAAAATACAAGTTGCGCTTCTTGCCAGGTGGACTTGATAGCTTAACGACATAACGATTGGATGCCACAAGAATCAAGCCCGACCAAGTCCCTCGTCTTATTCCCCAATCTCCTCTCCCCCGTTATGGCTTACCGCATCTTCACCCCCCTATACTCCTAGCTCAATCACAATTCTCTCACTCGGGGACGCCCATGGTCCCAAACGAATTCCCTAAATCCAGACGCTCTCGAATAAGCAAAATGAGAGACTCCCTCGAACTCGCCTCCCTCGCATCTTCCTCCCAAAACGACGAAGGGTCACAATCCTCTCCATCAGGCGTCGGTTCATCCCGTCGAGGTTCCTTCAGCGAAGAAGATCCGCTCTCCGGCCCCATATACGACACCTCACGCCGAAGAACTGATCGGTCATATTCTGTTTCCTCCGCTTTTGATTTCGGAAGCAACCTTTTCCCATTATCTCAAACCGCCGGGGGATATGTGCCTCTCGGAGCCCCTTCGGCATTATCACTCGAACAACAACCCGGGATAGCTGATGGATCGTTAGAGAAACACAAGACATTGACATACCTAAATGGCTTATCACTGATTGTTGGTCTGACCATTGGGTCTGGAATATTTTCTTCACCTGGTCAAGTGAGCATAAATGTCGGTTCGCCAGGCGCATCGCTCATAGTATGGGCTGTGGCTGGAGTGCTTGCCTGGACCGGCGGTGCCAGTTATGCAGAGCTTGGTGGAGCAATTCCACTCAATGGAGGCGCACAAGTTTATCTATCAAAGATATTTGGAGAGATGGCGGGATTTCTCTTTACGTGGTGCGCGGTCATAGTACTGAAGCCCGGTTCAGCTGCTATTATAGCTATAATATTCGGCGAGTACATAGTGCGCGCAGTTGTAGGAACAGATGTTGAAACTGTGAGCCCTTGGATCAATAAAGGGGTTGCGATATTCGCTCTATTTCTAATAACTGCATTGAACTGTATCTCCACACGGCTGGGCACGCGGCTCGGAGACCTGTTTATGTTTTTCAAATTCGTCGCACTACTTGGAGTCACTATCATGGGAATCGTCGTTGCAGCAACAGGCCTGTCGTATGATGGGAAACCAAACGACGAGTGGAAAACCAAAGGTTGGTTTGAAGGTACAAGCACTAGCGTCTCCAGCTGGGCTGTAGCATTATACGCCGGTCTATGGGCCTTTGATGGATGGGATAATGTATGTGCCCCTTATCTACAGCTGTATCTGTCTGTTAATCTCATTCTAATACTGTGCCTTCCAGACAAACTACGTAACTGGTGAATTCAAGAGGCCACACCGTGATCTACCCCGTGTCATCCACACCGCCATGCCTCTTGTCATTGTTTGCTACCTTCTCGCCAATGTTTCGTATTTCCTCGTCCTTCCTGCCGAGACAATTGGAGGAACGACTACCGTCGCCGTTCAGTTCGCTGCAAAAGTGTTTGGTCCCGTCGGTGGCATCGTCATCGCACTAGTCGTATCCGGTAGCTGCATCGGGGCCTTAAACGCAACCACATTCACAAGCGGCAGACTCATCTACGCAGCCGGAAAAGAGGGCTATCTCCCATCAGTCTTCAGCAAACTCGGAATTGGCGCATCGGCAAACCCAACCGGAGGTCGATTACGACATCGCTCATTTTTCCGAAAGGGCCTTGACCGATTATTCGGAGATGATATCGGCATCGGATACACACCCATATACGCCATGACCTTGAACTCGTTGATGTGTACGGGCTATATCATCGTTGGCGAATTCCGCACCCTAGTTACCTTCTACGGAGTAGCAGGATACACTTTCTACTTCCTGACCGTTCTAGGTCTGATCGTATTACGAATCCGCGAACCAAACCTAGAACGCCCATATAAAACCTGGATAACCACGCCAATAATATTCTGCTGCGTGAGCTTATTCCTGCTGAGTCGCGCAGTCTTTGCAGAACCACTACAAACTCTAGTGGTGGTGGGATTCACCGCGGTCGGAATCCCAGTCTATTTCTGGCGAATAAAACAGCGAGATGGCAAGAGTCCGCTTAGCAGTGGATGGTGGAAATGTTGGAAAAAGCGAGAAAGGTGATTTTGAAGATGATACCCCTATACGCTGGGCTGGTTTTTTACTGTTTCAAGCATCTGGCGAGAAAACACGATAGACGGTTTCCGGCAGTCTTATGTTCACTTTTTTCTTTCTAAAGCTGCCTTCTTCGCCGCATTACGAATACCCATTATCATTGTGTGATTCTCTTCTGGCGTCATTTATGATATTCTACCTATATATTTTAATCATCGTGATGAGGTACACATGTATTCAATTTCCGCTGTTAGACTTGCCAATAGCCGATACTTATAATAAATACTTAAACACTGATACTTACAGTCAAGAAAAAAAAGTAAGCTCGTTGCTCTAGTCTAATGTCAGTAGTTTTGAGGGAATCGGAGCACTTCATGTAGTCAAGTAAAAAAAATAATTGCACCAGCCGGGACTCGAACCCGGGTCCTAACATTGGGAATGTTAGATCTTACCCTTAGACTACTAGTGCGTATAGATGGCAAATTTTGCCGATTTCGTTTGGTGACACACAGCCGGTTAAAGAAGTTTATTTCAACTAATCGGTTGTTCTACCATGGGTAAACAGTACATGTCAAATTACCAGATACTACAGCCCCTGACGGAGGCCGTAAATCTACAATATCTCTCACCCCTGTAAATCCGAAACAACTCCCATAAACCAATGTAAAAGCTATTAGACATAACAGCTAAGTGCGCAAGCGGGTATAAAGCGTGTGTTAAACAAAAAACATGAGATGAAAGGAAATGAAAGGAAAGGAAAGGGAAATCCATCGATCCCAACCATAACGCCATCAATGCTGCCTAGAGTTCAATGAATCCCACGACGGTGAATCAGTGCTACGCCTGTCGCCGACACCATGGCTTTTAACCTGGAATTCTGTTGTTTTAATAATCCCACCACCAGCTCTGAGAGTTTCATCGTCGCTACTAGATTCCCCGGCTCTTTCGACGTCAACCTCAGTGTCATCGCCTCGCTGGGTTCTCGTCCAGGATTTGACCCCCTGATGCCCTTGGAACTGGAGATGAGCCTGGTCGCGCTGCGGTTTTAATGGTACGAGGGGAGTTTGCGTCCCAGCATATGACCCCGAGATTACCTTGTTCGATGCTTTGTGAGTTGCACTATATCCGCCTGAATACGTTCTTCTAGCGGTAGGTGTCTTCCCCATTGCGAGTTTTAATAGCGGACCCAGAGCAGGGATGCAGCCGGCGATTATGATCAGGTATTGTTCCGTAGAAACCCATATAGTAAGTGTAATTGTGTCGAAGGTGAGGTCGCTTCTCGCTGTAAGATCTCCTAGGTAGACTGTCTTTACTATGGCTGCAACCATAGCACTGTTGTGTTGCTATAATTAGCATCCCGGAACATAAAAGTGATCTAGATATCCAAAAGGGTGGAAGACTGATTACGCACAAAATACCAAGGGCCATCACAAAACCCAAGCCGAGCTTCATATTCTTAGCCATCTGTAAATTCCAGATGATGAAAACTGGGTAAACGGCAAGCACGCCGTCCGAAAACGCAGAGAAGGCTGTGCAACAAAAGGTATTAGACGAGGGAATTCCAAGGTCACAAAGGTTCGAAGTCTTTAGACCATGTCAAATAAGTGTACTTACACCCTTGGAAGAATGCATAATTCCGATGTACAGTTGGCTCCCAGCATCTCCCCTCGACACGGTAATCCCATAATGCTTCGGCGGGTCTACACTGGCCGTAGATAGAATAGGTCGAGATCCCATTTATAGCCGTAACCAAGAATATACCGGAATAAAAAACCACCTTTCGTGACAACGAATTTCCCATAACTCGAAGCAAGAAAAGGGCGATCGACACCTTTCCAAAGTTGGTTGACATTACGTGAAACCCCTGGGAGAAGAAGTTGAACTTGTTGGCGGCGATGCCTTGATCTTCGGCGAGGTAAAATCCATGCCGTCCCATTCCATATTCGGTGCTTATTGTGATGAGGGCGGAATTGGCAGTTGCTAGGACCTGGCGAGAGTGAGTCCGAGTTCATATCAACGAAAGAAAAAGGAGGTGGAAATGGGGTAAATACCATGGCAAAACACATAACAGCATCATCCCACCCAAAGAAACTGATGATTTTTGTCCGTGTGATAATCCGCCCAAGCAATAGCACGGCAGCAATACCGAACTCAAACCATGTTACTGCCAGCAGCACGGTAGCTCGATTCCTATCCCCATCTGGAGGCGGCATTCCTTGGCCCGCCATAGTCAAAGCGGAGAGTTGTGTTGGTGTGGAAGATAAAAACCAGAATATTCAGGAGATGACCGCCTCAAAGCCTCACAGAGTCTACATGTTCTAGCGCCTGACAAAAGCGCAATATGCAGATGAGCTTTTTTTCGTCTCACTTCACCGCACTGGCCAGCGGGTGGAGGGACTGATGATTCTGGAATGACAAGAAAACAGCTGGGGTGGCCCAAGAAACCGGGAGAAGCATCTAATATGTATGTGCTGGGAAAATTGGGGCAGATCGCATGGAGGTTTTGCCGGGGCTTTATTCGCATACGATGATGCGTGAAGTCGGCGTAGACCGGGGGTGGATTTAATATAGCTGTGTACATTCCAGACCTAATAGGGCAGGCATTGAAACGCCGTGAGCCCCCTCACGGCAACAACACGAGCGATATAAACTGCCCGTCTGAGCCGTGTTGGTCAGGATGCTGCCAATTGGATACGGGCCGACACGTGAAATCCCCTGTCCGTCAACAGCGAGGAGGCTGTCAGCCGTCTGATCTGCATTTGTTCCACTTAAAAGCGGAGGAAATGCTGAGCGTGCATGATTGAAGAAGTTGAACCCCTTGAGAGTCTCTCTCTGCTTGGTGCTTAAATTAGTTGCATTTCTGACCTCATCGTTAAGATACCATGCAACTGCCACGAGGCTGAGGGACCAGGGCCCTTCGCTGTCCCTCGAAAACCTGGACTCATCTCATCGTGAGAAAGATACAAGTCCCACGCCGTTGTGAATGACGCTTTGGGCGTTCTCACGATGGGGCAGCCCCAGTTTATATGCTATGACCGTCAGAAATCAGTCGAACTAGCTAAGATTACTCTGGATGTTCTAGGAAGGTCGCAAGCCCGTTTGGTGGGTCACATGACAGTTTCGGTCTAGTCTAAATCGCCGGCGGACGATAGTTTGAATATCTCAAGAGGTTCGAGCTGAGAATCAGATACCTTAACACCTTTAACCACTCCTTTCATGCCTCGCATTCCCTTCTCTCTCATCAAATGCGCCCGTCACATCGATCCTCTTCTAGTCCTACTGCTCCGCGAGTGTCGAGAGCTACGCTCAGCACAAAATGAACTTCGATGGCTACGAGAATACGCCCAAACGGGGGGCGGAACTCCCCACGGCACAGCAATGAATATTCGCGTGCGTAATATGGTGCGTCAAAGGGCAAAAGGCGTGCCACTGCAATATATTCTCGGTGACCAGCCATTTGGAGAGCTCGACATTCTATGCAGAAAGGGAGTCCTAATTCCAAGGTCAGTGTTACTCACCCGCAAATGCCATCAGGTTGAGGGAAAGGAGGATATCTCAATATCATCACCATCACTCTGCCTATGATGCTGTAAATATCTCGAAGCGAAACAGAAAGAAAGAAAAAAACAATATTCAATTTCTCTACGTACGGTGTCTTATCGCTCTTCTTTTTTTCTTCTACTTCTAGACCTGAGACGGAGACTTATACGTATCGTATCGCCCAACGGATCATGTCAAGTATACCCTCGCGAGCAGTATCCAATAGAGAATTCCGCATCCTAGATCTCTGTACGGGCACAGGGTGTATTCCGCTTTTACTCCATTCCTTACTCGCCCCGTCTATTCCAAAGCTGAAGATCATCGGAGTCGACATCAGCCCCGTTGCATTGGCACTCTCAAAGGAAAACCTCGAACACAACATTCAATCCGGAAAACTGCTGGGACGAGCCAGGGACGAAGTCACTTTCATTCAAGCCGATGTTCTGAACAGCGCGGGCGCCACAGGTGTTCCCTCCCTCGCCTCTGCCCTTACAGAAACCAACTCTCCAGACCAGCCAGTAGGGAAATGGGACCTCCTTATATCCAATCCTCCATATATTTCTCCCCTCGAGTTCCGAAACGGAACAACACGACGAAGCGTCAGGCTATACGAGCCGGCGTTGGCCCTTGTTCCTCCCCCGCTACCAGTACCAAAGTCCACAACCCCTCTACAAGGAAATGGAGCCTCCTCGTCCTCCTCTGAGTACTCCGACCATACCGAAAACAGGGCCACCGCGTGCCTGAGACAGGATATATTTTACCCTAAACTCCTTGAGATCTCAAGCCGGGTAGGTGCTGAGTTCACCGTGCTGGAATGCGGGGACCCTCGACAAGCTCAGAGGGTGGCTAAGGTTGCGGACGAACGCCAAAGAAATGGTATGTTCCAAAGGGAAGGCGACGAGCATACTTCGGTGTCCAGCGAGATATGGAATTGTGATGGAGAAGACGAACATAGTAATATTCCAAAGGAGGATGAAGCGGCTGAGAGTGGTAATGAGATTCCTGAACACGGGGCGTGTGCGGTTGTTGTGCAGCGACAGTCATTATCGAGATGATCTATTCAGCATAAACGATGTATACCAGTAGCTATCGTGACAGCCGCTTTATTCAACAACAAAGTAGTGTATAGATAAGTAATTTTAATGCACCATTATAGGATATTACGAGCAAAAGAAGTTGCAATATGTACGAGTATGCATTTTATGTATCTGGTTGTCTGTAGAAAAGGCGTGATGCCGTCACAAGCAAGTGTCGGAGGCCCCAGTGCAGTCAAAATGACCTCCTTGAAAAAGGGATATCAAATAATAACAAGTTGTGAATAAATGGGTAGCCCAAATGGCCCGTGAATTGTCAAGCGATGTAAATACCAATGCAACACCATGCCTGGGGGATCAAAACGTAAAGTGACTGCCGTATAGAAGTTTCCCGTGTTCTTCGCATTATGGAATTAAGAAAAAAAAGAGGTATAAAGAAGATTAAGAAAACAAAAACATATCCAAAGAAAGATAATTAAAAGACCGGACGGTTGTGTCAGGATCTCTTACATGGCGGTAAAGATCATACCAGCACCAACAAGACCAGCAGCCAAGGCAAGGAACAAATCGGGCCTCATTGACAAGGATGCGGCGCTGTCGTCAGGGTTCGAGTCACCCGTCTGGGTCTTCTCACCACCGGATGTAGGCGAGGCGGTTATACTAGCGGTAGGGTCACCGGTAGCGCTGGGGACGCCGCTTTTTCCAGCCTTGATTTCGATGATATTGTCAGATCCAGAGTTGAATACCGTTTGGGCAAGAGAGATTTCGTTATTTTCCAAATCGTACACAACGTAAGCGCTACGAAGGACGGTGTCGCCGATAATATCGATATCACCACCGGATGGAATGAGGCCAAAGGCGCATACTTTGGCGCCATCGAATAGTCGATCAAGCCCCGACCCTGAGATTTGCATGTCGATGACCAGTTCGTCCATCTTTACGACGATTTCTGGCTCCATGAACGAGAAGATAAATTCCTCCGAGCTATCCTTCAGGTTGCATGGGACGAGTGGTATACCAGCCTGGGGATCGTATATAGCGCCGATTCTGTCGTAGATATTCTTGACAATGTGATCAGAGATGTAGGTGAGACTAGTACCAGAGTCGAGGGCAACAGGGATTGGCCTCATATTGAAATCCCGGGTGTTGCCGCGCTTATCTTTCATTGCAAGCCCGGTCATGTTCACCAGTAGGGATGTGTACTGATTGCGTGCATCAGGGACGACGGGGACACTCTGCAGTTGACCCTTGAATTTGCCGGTGTTGATTCCACCGAAAAGAATTTCGCCGGTGCTGGCGTCAAGGTCGTTAAGCCAGAGGCTGTATGCGTTGGATCGGATGTGTCCGGCGTCAGCCAAAGCCTGAGGCAAGTTTGGATATGGTTTGCCCTGGCGGCGTAGGGCTTGAACCTCGCCAGCAGCGTACCCGATACCCAATACACCCTCTATTATATCAACAGTTAGAATCAAGTTTCTCTAGGGGTGGATTCGTTCGTGTTGGAGCAGACTCACCAGAGGAGGAAGAGACTTCGCCAAGGGCGAACTGGAAGTCTTTGAGCTTGATACCACCAATGCCCAAGGTATCAGTAACGTAGTCACCCGAGGCACCGGACCCGTCAACATAAGAGATATTGAAGTCGTCGTTCACGAACTCATTGGTCGATGATTTCTTTGGGTCGAAAGTGCCCCCTTCCTCGCAAGGGTAGCTTCGTAGACGGCAGTGTTTCGAGTCGGGGACATTGACCCATAGATCACTGCTGCCAGTATCTATGTGTGTTCGTAGTTTCTGAGGTGGGGTTCCGAGGGTGATATTGCAGTAGTAAAGCATCAACTAGAACAAAGAATTAGCAAGTTGCACAAAACCACCTGGAGGGAAACAGTTAGAAGCCTTACTTCATTATCCAGCTCTTGTTCAACAACTTTGGCATCTCGCTTCCACCTCACTCTATCTCTGACGACTGGATTCCTGACACGGTTTCGTGCAATATCAAACCCAACCACAGCTGGGTCACTTCTCTGGACAAGTTCCAGGGACTGAACGGGGGAAGACAGTAGCGAAGCGGCGGCCGCTAACGACCAGATTAAAGATTCACCAAGCATGGTGAAGATATATATGATGATGATAAGAAGAGACGCGCGAGCGATGGGGTCGATCTACCGGCGTTAAAAGAACAACGAAGATATATACAAACAAAAGAACAAAAAGGAGTGTCACCGCCGGAGTCGACGGGTAAGCTGAATATGGTTTAAAGGGAAAGAACAAAGTCAAAAGCAGACTTAAAGAGCGGTTTATAAGAAGAAGAACACACACAGCAAAAAAGACAAGAGAAAGCGATGCACGATGATGAAGAAATAAGAAAAGAAGAAAAAAGGAGGGAGAAGCAAAACAAACCGACTAAGCCCCATCGTGACTGGTTTGCGGGTCCTTCCAAAGACTTTGTCGTATCTTCATCCAAACGATTGGATGTTCACCATGCATGAACGCTGTAACCTCAGCTGGTTCCAATTTTAGCAGCAGTTTCAACGCTTGCCGAGCTACATGCGCCTCAGTGTCAATTCCAGTTAAACCTCGCTGTCAAGACTCGGTGGCGCGACGTTAGAAAGGATGGAAGCGCCGGGAAAGGGCTTTTTTGCCTTCTGGATCATCCATAGGGCTACATACCCAACATCTCGTGGCAAGACAGAGGTTCAAAATATCTGGTCGTTTCACGAAGAACTATTACAAATTGTGGAGATTTTAATCTGATACTTCTCCACCGAATCAGAGGCTTCATCGATGGTTTTTGAGAGATGATCAACGGTCACAATGAGCTTGTTCAGCTGAGGCCGCTCCTGTTGCCTCGTTAGCGTTTGTTTCAGCGCTATCAGGAGTTATATTCCCCAGGCCACCCATCGCCCGACAATGAGTCCTTAACAAACCCCCAAATTCATGGGAATATCAAGAGCGTATGTACTCTGTATGCAGGACAAATATCGCTCATCGTGGATCTGGCAACTCAAGCTTCGATCTCAAGTGGGACCTAACCACAATCAGTCATCCAAGGAGGTTGAGTCAGGTGGCGCTATATACAATTCCTCCACATTTCGCCTTGTGGTGCCGAACGAAATTCGGTCTAGAGATTGCCATCCCGAATTCTCTCTCCGATTGGAATCTTCCAAGCCTAAACATATGGGGTAGAGCTCCAATGAAATCATAAACATTGCCATCCGACGAAACTGGGACTTACCCCGAGGGATTTTTCCAGTTGCTTATCAGAACCAACCCTTCGGCTACTTTCATGTGTACTCTGAAACGAGACCCGTTTGCGCAGGCTGAGCTCTTTGCAACCTGGAAGGATCTTTCGGCAATAGACTTTACGGCCTAGAACGATGGCACTAATTTCGCGCCGCATTTGGCCGAAGATGTTCAATTGATGCTCTGGGATTACAGCTCTAAATAGTATTGTCCGCCCTATTGCTACTGGGGACGCCAGGTGCATTGATCAGCCCTGCAAACATAATAGGTTTGATTTCCAACTTCTCCCCCGTCACCCATATACAGATGCAAACAGATCAGTTACTAAAAGCCAGGGCAAGTTGTTTGCAACCATTGGGTTTTCCGCTTACATACCTGCTCTCAAACACGCGTCCTCTCGCAGGCTTATAGCCCCATCATTGTCCTTGGGGCTCAACCGTTGGTTTAACCCATGAAGATTTGTGTTAAATTGAACCGTCCATATCACTTACGGACTGGAACCTTTCCGATACCAAGGGGATCTTGTAAATCTTCCGGGTGGAGCACTCAAAGTCCCATCTTAATAGATGTCGTGTCCGGTTTGCCAAATAACCGTCTTGGTCAACGGTTCTGCAACAAGGAGCTGGTAAGGAAATTTGATGGTTCGCCAGGAAGGAAAGCTTCTTCTTGAAGGGGCATAAATATAGTTTGATATAATAATAAGAACCTATTTATATTCAGCTGCACACTCGTTACAGGTAGTTATATTTCTACCAAAAAGACTGCACTTCGAACTCAAATGAACATCGATATTATCCAGCTGCTGTCGAACTTGCTGATACAACTGAAAAGCAACCCACTTTCTTTGGCTAAACTTCATCCAATGTATGGAACCCTGTCCTCCGGATTGCTCAGGGGTTTGGGATTTAATCTTAGTATTTTTGATTTGCACAAACTCCTCAATCGTCCGAGCTTGTGGAATTTGCTCGTCAAGATCCTCGGCCGCCTGGTCTGCACTCCTCACGTCAGGAACGAGATATGGCATATATGAACCTTCAAAGTATATAGATTGGCATGCCCAAGCATTGAAAGGGAATTTTCTTCTGCTGCCATATTCAAGAAGCAGATCTTCAATCCTGTTGACTATCTCCGTCTGATATTCCTGGTCCTTCCCATGATAATCCTCTTTGGTACAATTGAAAATATCAAAGTTGAAATCATGGCGATAGATTGGGTGCGGAAGATTCTTCTTCTCATCCTCCAAAGTTAGCAATTCAGCCATGTCAATGTTCAAGTTTTCCAACGCGGTGCACCACCAAACCCAAATACGAGGATCCCACAAAGCAAGATCAGAAGGTGTATATCCCATGTAATTGCCACAACTCGGATCACAGCCTCTTTCAATAAAAAGGCTGCACAGCTGAACGATAGTACCTGCACCATGACATGGTATTAGTGCGTGCAGTTCATCCTCGTCGGCTTCTTCGACGTCTTCGGCTTTTCCAAAATATGTGTCTTCCGTTGGGCCAAGAATTGCGTGGAAAACACCATTGCCTTCGTAGTCAGTTGTAAGAGGGTCAGCACCTCTTTGCAACAGATATTTCGCCATAACAACGGTGCCAATTTCGAGCATAAATAAACGCTGCATTAACGGCGAACGGCCAGCTTTATTTTTAGAGTTGGTGTCGGGTTCAAGATGCTCATTGAGGTAATGGAGCAAATATGGCCAATTATGGGGCACAATAAGTATATAGGAGCAAAAGTACAAGAAATGGGAAGAAAGATCCGGGTCATTTTCGAAGAGATAATTTGCATCTTCCACAGTAGCTAGACACCATTGAAAAATGTCACAATTCCTATCATCTTTGAAAAATCCGATACCCATGTCCATCCATGCTACTGCTGATCGCCCAGGTCTGGAAACGGTTAGCTTCAGCCTACTTTTGGGCTTGGGGATTTGCGACTGACGTGACTGAATTTTGTACAGTTGCACCTTGTCTCCTTAAAAACTGAAACATCTCGTAGCGGTAATGTGAAGCTGCAAGCTGGTGATCGGTTAGGTTAATGAGTTACAAATAAGGACAAGATATACTAACTTCAAGTAGAGAGCGTCCCAGCTCGTCCCTATCAGAAGGAGTAACCCGTCCATCCCGAAATAAATTTAACATCCCATCAACGTCCCCGGTAGTCACAAATTTAAACGCATCCGAGTCAAGTGAGATCTGGAATAGCACACGATATTAGTTTTTAGCAAAGACTAGACCAACAATAATCTTTTTTTAAGGGCTTGGGGTGGATATATTGTATAGATCGTGACCCAGATTTAACAATATCAGGGCAGCTTCACATACTATATTAAATGTTGTCAATGTCGGATATATAACCGGAGATGGCCGATGAGCTGTAAAGAACTCCACTAGAAACCCAGTTTGAACAATGTCGGGATTCGGAACAAAAATGACACTGGCTTCTGAGTCGAGGTCAGATGCGTGAAATGGTCCGGACCTTTGGGTTGATTTGAATAAAATAGCAACATGCGCAGCCCCAAGACATGCAACTAGCCGATGCTTACGGATGCCACCACTTCTAGCAACTCTCCGGGGAAAAATTTTGGGGCCTGCCATATCCTGGGGACGTTTCGAAGGGCTGTCTACCTGGTAGCGTCGAGATGTCGAGCGTTGTCCTTTACCAGCGAAGTTAAACATACCAAAGAGTTTCCGAATTTCACCCTCCAGCCAATATATGTCTTCTTTTCGGAAGGTTTCACACCTTTGTTGCATACATTGCTCCACGAATTTCCCAAGCCCTTGCTTCATTATCCCCAGAGAAGCAGCTAAGTCTAAATAAGACCCTTGAAAGTCGAGCTTGGCCCCCAGAATTGGATCCGACCTAGTAGTAAGCTGAGCGTATTGCTCGGTGAGAACGCTAATTTGATGGGCTATATTGGATGAGGATTCCCGAAGGCTGGACAACTCTTTGGTAGAATGTTGCATGTATTGACAAGTTCTTGCCTCCCTTTTTCTCAGCATTGTCTGGACCGAAGTTTCAAAATCCTTTCGAGTAGAAGTCACGTTTTCCATTTGCTCGTGGATCTTTTTTAAAGAGCCATGCATTTGTGAACTGGAAGCTTCAAGTTGAGATCTTAATGAGGCCTGGAAATTGGCTGTTTTCTGGTGGAACTGTAGGAGATGTTGATCCAGACTTTTAACTGCATTTCGTAAATGTATATCATTTCGCCTGTACCGTAAAAATCGATTAGTTAGGTTGATATAAAGAAGCTGAATTGCAATGAGAACTAACCTGCCGAGAATAGATAAAGAAGTAACCAGCATCTGCTGTATTCTTCCCAAGTTGATGGAAGACTGTGATATCGCATGCTCGTCATATACAAATTTTAGTTTTTTACCGAATCGAGAAAACGCATTTACCGGTGGCGTTAGAGGCTGTTGAAATATTGAGTGTAGTCTCTTAATTTCCGTCTGGCAGCTATCCATGCATTGTTTCAGCATATCGAGCTGTGGCATAAGCAGATGTGCTGCCTCATGATCTTGACAGAAGTTCTGTATCTCAGACATAAGTTCTTCGTGTAGCCTGAGTTCATGTTGAACTCTCCGGATCTCAGCAGAAGAATGCTTTATTCTGGATATCAAACTGCAGATGGCCTTCAGTGCTTGGGCGGTTCCTCCTGCAAGGCTTACCAGCCCAGCTATAGACCCGGCGACCCCAAGGGCAGCTTCAGCCATGATGGATGGGAATACAACTGTAGAAGTTGTTTTCGTAGGTGAAAGATTCAACGTGCGAGGAGGGCAGTGTTAGGATTAGCCAAGACGAGGCTGACAGCCAACGTGTTTATGACAGATCACAGCATGGGGAGAAACTACAAACCGCCATTTTGCTACAGTTGGCTATTCCTGCTACCCGACTCCTTTGGCATTTGTCCTTTAGATCTTCTTATTTATATAGGACTTGGATCACTTCGTGGCATATCGAGGAGTTATGCTTGAGTCAACAGCGATATCCACTAGTTACGCCACAGGTATGGGGGTCTTCTGGGGTAAGAACCTACCATCATCTTCTTGCCCATTATCAGTACTTTTCCTGGGAAAGACAGAAGGTACAAACGGATTGGAGTAGGCTCATGATCGGTCGCTAGATATATTACGCATGGTATTATGATATTGGATTAGTTGCATGAAGGGGGATGCTCTTTTATTTCCCTTCATTTCACCGAACTCTGATTCAACGGATCGGTGGGCATTAAATTTGAAGCAGACTCAAACCGAACTTCAAACACCGTCTTTTGAACAATATCTTCTCGTGAATCGTCATCGGCCCATATCAATGCATCCGGCCCCGCTGATGTGACCACCGTCGTCATCTCATGATTTGCTGTTGCTGTGCTTGAATAAATAGTATTCGCCGTCATTCGTTCCGTAACGCTTATATCCAAATCGCCGTATTTACGACTAGCATTAGAACTGGTGAACCGTCTTCCTGATCGTTGCGGGTTCCCTGAGGAGTGTTTATAAGCTGAGAATAGCGATTTAAAAGTTGCAAAACAAGATGTCATAACCGCTATGCAGCTTTCTAGGGTTCCCCAGAACAGAAGCCAGGATGTCGAGGGGTGTTTTGAGTCATTGTTTAGTGTGATGATCCGGAGGATGCAAATGCCGATGATGGAGAATCCAAGGGCAAAGAGAAGGATCAGGCATAGTTTTTGCACTGGAGGGAGATGAGACTTTAAGACAAAGGATATAGGGAGTCCCATTACTATATACACACCATGTAAGCGTCTATGAACATGGTAGAAGTATACTGTGCGGCCGGATATAGGATAGATCAACTTACTAAATGCATCGGTGATAATATCCATGGCAGTGCCAAAACGTAGAGTTATGAGATCGCGCCAGATATCAAGCTCGCTATCACAGCCGTCTATAACCAATACCGGATATAAGCCGTTAGCATGTATATACCGATATTTGGGTTTGAAAGCTTCACATACGTGCGTGGTATTTAGTGCAAGAAGCTGGAAAAAGCGCCATAGTCACGCAAAACGACAGACCGCATAACACTGCAACTGCCCACCACAATCTTCGAAAGGCGTCGACGCTGCGCACCAGCCGCCAGAAGAAGGACATAAAGCTTGCTTTCACTAGGTAGACACAAATGGTAAAACACAGTGAATGGCCAAATGTACCTCTAATCGCGAAGGTGAGTTGGTCGTCGAATTCACCAGATTGACGCATTGGCCTCGATGCATCGATTAGTTGGTATACAGTTGGTGCTATGACAGCTATCGCGGCGACCTGACCGACGAGAAAGAGAAACGCAGCGATCGCGAGGACATCGTCCCAGAATAATTGTCGGAAGAGCCATACCCGGATGATGAGTCGAGAAACTAATAAAATCGTAGTTGCGATAAAAAAGGCCCATGTCGTTATCTATAGCAAACGGCGATGGTCAGCGGACGTCTAATCTTTGAAGCAGCTGCTGGTTGTATGATACATACAGTCAGCGTCGTTCTAGGGATATTCGAGGACACAAGGTGTCCAGGTGCAACCTGATCCATGGAAAATTGGGACTGCGGATAATCTCAAGGCATTTCCAATGTTTCTGCGACCACCAAGCGGATAAGGCAGATAGCCTTAGTACGTAGTAGGAGGGAGCGCTTCCAGAAATCTCGGCCTTAGGTGATATGTGCCGTCCAGTTATAGGCCCCACGAACCAACCAAAGATAAATGGAGCCGACAAGTAGGTTCCTGGTGTTAAGGACAGTGAACGGCTGCTTTGGTCATAAAATCGTTTCGCAGGAGACCTTTGAACGTATCATTCTGCATATGGACAACGAAGTCGCAGGAATTTCAAGGTAGAACTAGGATTCTGGACTAATGGGAGATTATAAAGGGCGGATGGGAGAAAAGGCCACCAACCTCCATCCCTAGGATCGACTCAGCGAGAAATGTAGGGGGTATATTTAGTCTCGCGATTTTCTTCTCCAGACTCCATCCTTGATCTAGATCGGTTTTTTAGCGTGATTCAGGAGAACTTTCGCTCGGAGAACTCGGGTTCTGGCTGGAGGAAGCTTGACAGCGTGTTGGAATCTCCTGCCTGTGGCGTTCACAAATCCGACACAAGTAGGAATTACTGATAATGATATGCAGTCCATGGAAACTCGTTGTGCTTGTCGCCGCGCCCAGTGTGGAGAGGATGCCGTCCGTCGCCTCAAAAAAGAAATAAAAAGTACGCGTCAAAGGGAGACCGAAAAAGCCGCCAAAATGAACTGTGCCTTAGCGGCTATTTTCGCAGTTCCCAACAGATTTGATTCGGTGCGTATTCCAGAGCACCGTTAGATGGCTTCAGTAATGGGCAGATGAGCCTCTGTTCCCTGCGCGACCGTTTGACGAGGGTTTCCCTGATAGCTTAAATCCTTTAAGGTAACCTTTAGTTGCGCTTCTTCCTAATTTCATCGCTCTGAGAACAACTCGGAGCTCTCCGAGCGGGTGTCTGTTGCAAAGGTCTGAAGCCGAGACCGCGGATCGTTCTTCATCCCGCGCTATCAAATTTCCACAATCCTACCCTCCCCCCCTTTGTTTTTCCATCTCGTATTTTGGCCAGAAGACATAATGGTCACGAAGCCTGCTCCGTTTCAGTATTTCTTGAGCTTCGAGACATAATTTCAGCACAAATGCTGGCCAAGAACCGAATATGATTGAGCAAGGGAGTATCGGCGCGTGTGAATTTCACAGGAACCCTTTCAGGCAGGTCGATATATTTTGGACAAAGGCAGCCCTTGCTTCAGTAATGAGACACGCAGAAGCAACGTTGCCATGCAAGTTTGATGGATACGAGTACCAGTTGAATGCTGGGATAAACGGCGCTCACTTTCAAACTCGATCACCGATGCTTGGCGAGATTTTAGATTGAACCAAAAGAAGCTCTTCGTTCACTCTCAAGATGCCGTCGTCGGAATGTGGCGTTCAATGGATGATATGCACACGTGGATTACTTCAGGCTGACAAACTCTGGCTCTCGCAATTCATCCTCCAGAGCTTCGGGACAAGCACAGAGAAAGGCATAATTACCGTTATGGGAACTGGTGAAAGCTTCACAGCGCTTACCAAGAATCATGTCAGCCAGCAAAGATCCGACCGCATATAAACTATTCTACATAGTACAAGTTATGCACATTTGTGGAGAGGCTTCATCTTCAAGGAGCGGCCTGTCAGCTTTAGGCAAAGCCTCGTAAACGGCGAACACTTACCGTGACCAGACCACATGAAGCCCATGGCCCCATCCTGACGGGTGAACAGGCACAGCGCATGCCGACGCCATCTTGCGCTCTGGCAGAGACGGGAATGAGTTGGAAATTGAATCGCGGTGGAATGGTTGGCGACAACGATCGGCCGTGGCAAGATGCATTGGCGAGAACTGATGATGCGATTTTATTGCCGAGAAAGCTATGAAATATTGGAAATGTAAGGCTTGGACATCACCTGTCTGAAGCCTGAAGCGGAAATGGAAATTCAATTCGGCAAACTAAGGCCGAGAATTTGGCTTCCGTTCCCTGTGAGTTTCCGTTTTATACGCCTGGGTGATGGAGGTTGGCTCTTATCGATATCAGTCGATATGTATGAGAATGGCTGTTTGTGATTGAACCCCCCCCTAATAAGGCAAGATGACTGAAACGCCCCTATTTGGCTGCTATAAAACAAATGCAAAGATGAACAGGATATCCGGACTCCAGGGTATATATACAAGATATTGGGGTAGGTGAGCATCATCTATTCTGCAGCAAGGTGAATTTAACATTTCCCAGAGATAGATACTCTTTCACCTTATCGAGATTTCGGGGGAACAAAGAGCTCCGGTTTCATATTAATCTTGCACAACTTTGCTATGCATCCACTGAGCTGCACCAGCGTCTGAAGGCCTTCCAGGATCCGCATATGTGTAAACCCAATCTCCTTGATGAATTCCAGTTTTGAGTGTTCCGATAACGAAGGAATGGTTTTTGTGACTTTGAACATCGTTGAGATGATGTCATGGGCCGAATACCCCAAATCCCTGAACAATAATGGCTCGATTAGCGTTTATGTCTCGAGGTTGATCGGACAACTGGTAGCCAAAAGTGGCCGACTCTTCCATGACTTACCATAGTTCATTTAAGGTATCCAATGCAATGTCGACCTTTCCTTCCCAACAAGCCCTAATCATCGCTTGGACTTTAACTGGATGAGGACTATCCACCACACGAAACACATTGTCGCCGCTCACAAAGCCGAATCCAGCCCATGTACTTTGTAGGTTATTGATAGCCTGGCGCATATCTCCCTCAGCACTAAATACTAGTGCGGCAATTCCATCGTCCGAGTGTTTAACATCCTCAGCTTCGCAAATCTGCATAACTCTCTTGACGATTTGCGCATCGGTTAGACGGGAGTATCGGAGAATCGCGCATCTTGATTGTAGTGGCTCGATAATTTTGTTGGACTGGTTACATGCAAACGCGAACCGGGTTGTTGACGAGTAAATTTCCATCGTCCGTCGAAGGGCTTGCTGGGCGCCGGAGGTCATGCTAGAAGGGCCTGTTAGCAAACTTGCCAGAATGCACGCAAGATTGAATGGCATACCTATCAGCCTCGTCGAGAATTACGAGCTTATGCCGACCTGGTGGTAGGGTGACTTTTTTCTGAGCGAAGCCCTTTATCCTGTTTCTGACGACATCGATACCTAAACGCAAGGTTACCAAGGGCGTGCTACGATGGGAATCGCATGCAAGAGGGGCCAAACGAGGAACATACCTCTTTCGTCACTAGCATTGAGCTCTAACACGGCCTCTTTATATGAATCTCCGAGCATTTGTCTCGCGAGGCAGAGAACTGATGTTGTCTTTCCTATACCTGGCATCCCCGATATGATGAAATGAGGCATATTCCCATCGCGGGCAATAATCTTTAATCTCTCTACCGTCTCTGTATTACCCACGATATCATCGAGAAAGACTGGTCGATATTTCTCAACCCTATAAATGTGCCAAATGTAAGTGATCTGCACAATGGGACCGAGCTTGTGGCTGCTTCCGCTCTTACCAAGGCAGTTCATAATCTGCTGGAGCACCAGCAGTGGTGGCATGCAAGCCATTTTTGGCTGCTGTAGTAGAAGATTCAGCTTGTGTCATATTTATTCAGGGCGTGCTGGCGAGCGGCAAGTTTCGTCTTTGGTGGTTTGCGGCTTTGGCACTTTCGTGGTTTTTGTCGCGTCGCGTTCTCTTATCTGCGCGCCTTATCGCACGTGACACGGGACTACGACTTTGGCTGCCTTCATAACACGACCAGATGCCTTCTGAACAACAACCTTGAACTACTGCATTGAATACGGTGATCGGCCATGAAGAGACCTCGACAGTTTTAACGCGCATTCCGGCCAAGCTGTGATGGCACCTCCATGCTGGTTCCCGGCCCTATGGGAGCTTCTAGGCGTGCAAAAGAAGAAGTTATCTCATCCAGTCGGCAACCAAGAGGTGGGACAACCATGAAATGATTTCCAAACATGAATTTGCTAGTTGGCTAGACATCCTTCAGATAATGAGTTTCTCGGCTAGGCTACTTCCTTGTGCCACTAAGCTCTCTGGGTCAAGCAAGGGTACGACATTAATCTGAGATGGTTTTTCCTGAACATTCTAGATAGCTCGCAAATATGACACCGATGTGTTTTTATGGCAACTTATAAATTATCGCCGTTTCTATCATACACATTGCTACCGCAGCCAGACTTCTGGGTGGCCGCGAAAATTGTCAAGTTTGGGTTTATCTAGGCTGGCCACTCAATTTTCGGACTCAATGACTACGTGAGGCTAGTTCAGCTCTGCTTGGGTTCAATAAAATAACCCAAAATGAGCCAACCTAGAGCGACCGAAAGGGTTTTCCGCCAAAAACGGGTAAACGCGTTGGGCATACTCCGAATCCAGGCTATTGTGTGCTTGCCTTGAGCGTGGAACCGACCTAAATTTGACCATACGGAAACCTGCCAATGCTAAATAATTGGAAGGGTAAAGCTGAGAGGCGGGTATATGCGCCGGATTTTGCAGCTAAGGCCGATAATTGAATGCCATTGTGCATCTACGAATCGATTTACTTTCTACTGTGCTGCTTAGTTTCGGCAACTACTGCAGGCAACGGAGTTCCGCATCTACAAGAGAAGGGGCATATATACCTCCCGTCTCCAAACGGCCATACTTGATGCTCTTAGAAAATTGTTAACCACGCCCGGAATCATAAACGGTATCATGCCAAAGGCTGCTTTACGCTCCCATTGAAAGCTCCGGGCTACATGTCTCAGAATACCAGTCACTTCATCCCCTCATCATCCACCCCTATTCCGCTGAAATTTTCTTCTGCTGGGGTATCGCGGCTTATTGTTGGAGCGGCCAGATGAACAGGCCATACGAAAAGCCGAAAGGAACTACACGTGGCAAGAGTCAAGGTATCCAATGAAGTACCCACTTTCTCAAGCTCCCTTGCAATGCTCCTCCGTTAGCGGAATACTGCATTTTCACTGCCACATGGCTTCGGGGTATCGTAGTTACACGGGTGAAAACTCAAGTTCACTGACGCCGAGTCTCCCACACTGGCACTTCAAGTCTACATGACTGAAAGGATATTGACCTATCACAGTTTGGGAGGCCGTTGCGTTCGGTCTCGGTTGCTACCCGGTGCTTTCACCCATTTGATACTTCAAATCTATATGGGATATAAAAGACCCAATTCTGACATGTAGTCGCCGGTAATTGCAGCTTGATGATATCGGCCTCCTAACCACCCATGTATCATAGCCTTCCAGGCATCGCAAACTCTCGGATGTTTATGCAGGGAATTGTGCTCGTGGGGACCATTCCTGGGGGCTGTTGTAGGGGTAGAAGAGCCCAGTAGTGGCGTCATTATGCATTCTCCAGGCCCAAGGCAACGGCGCCGGTCCAAGGGCTAAACCCACCCATAATCATACTGCGCGGGAGATTAAAGATGGTTAGAAGTAACTCTGTATGTCTCTTAGAATATTTTGCCCCGTTGTAGTCTGACTATTTCACGTGACAGAACCAATCATCCATTCATTTGCCAGCATGCTTTTTGTTAGACTTCTTTTCGGCGATAAGTTAGAAGTGAACCTGATATTTTTGTTTCATCTTTCTACCACTTTTATCGCGCTTGTTCTGTCTGTCAGATTCATAGGAGCCAACAGACCAGCGTTCTGTGTGCACGTGTTGGCTCACCAACCCACAGGCTAGACTAGACCAAGAACTATCAGTTTGTTCCACAAACCTCATCTTTCTATCGATCGGAGTTCTATACCTCCAACGCCGGAGATGACACCGGCAAGGGGATAAATTTGAAAAGAAAATGATTTAAATATCACTGTTATCCATCCTTGTAGTAATTTTCTTGTAGCTCTCAATCCCTACTCTACTATTCAATTATCTTGGGAAAAATGCGTTGGTTGGTCTATCTGTCTGCGCTGGCTGCATCGCAGCAAGCATTAGCTTCTCGCAGCGAATGGCATGCGCCAAAGAAAACCGAGATCAATGATCTAGACAAGGCCTTCGAAAGTACAGGCGTGAATGGCTTCATCTACAACTCCTCTCACACGCCCAACAAGGACTATGGCACCTATAACTGGTGTAATATGCCGCATGTGCGCAGGCGGGAATACAAAAAGCCACCCAGGGGCTACAAGCTGAAATATGTTGAAGTGGTAAGTAAATATAACCCAATTTCTCTTTCAGTCATCCGATTTCCATCTTAGTTGTCGAACAGGAACTGAACTTGTCCGTATAGATCCATAGACACCACAAGCGGACTCCCTATCAACAGAATACGTTCCCTGAGGAATCGTATCCTTGGGAATGCGACAACCAGGGTCTATTCAACTACGGTGAACCCATGCGCGGGAAGGATAGCGCGCAGACGTACTGGAAGATTTTTGAAAACCCGATCAGTCCTTTGAAAATTTCCGGGTTCAAAGGGAGCTGTATGTTCCCACAGATATCGAAGGAAGGTCTCGACGACTCGTGGCAACATGGTCGTGATATCTATGGTGTCTACCATGACATGTTGGGCTTCCTTCCCCATCGACTTGATTCGAAGAAGGTGTCATTCCGAGTAACGGATAATGTCATCACAAGTCAAGTCGCTGGCATGTTGATTAACGGAATGTATCGGGTAAAAGGAGATACTCCTCTTCTTATCGAGGTAAGAAAATTATACTCATCTCCTCCGTCTGTCCCTATCTCTCAGCTTGACCAAGTATAATCTAACTCACCACCTGGGACTTGAATACAGTCACCCACCACAGACTCGCTGAAGCCAGGCTATTCATGCCCTCGCTCAGATGCCCTATTCAAGGAGGCACAGCAAACTCCAAATACGCCTTGGTCAGAGCATCTAGCACGTGCGAAGAAGTTATACGCCGAATTGGATGCGATATCCGGTGTTCCGGAATCCGACTCTGGTTGGCACTCCAGCTTTGACCACTATTTCGATAACCTTTCTGCCCGTCTCTGCCATGCAAAGCCTCTGCCCTGTAACTTGGACGATTCTTCCAAGTGTATCACTCAAACGCAAGCCGATACCATCTTCCGGCTGGGCCAGTTTGAATACTCCTATATCTACCGTGATGCGCCAACCTCGCTAGCCGCTAGTGCCGGGAGTTACGGTATCTGGGCAGCAGAGTTAGCCCAGCATCTTCGAGACCAGGTAGCTGGCCGTGATGGGAAAATGATTTACCGCCACAACGTTGCCCATGATGGAAGTGTTTCCCGCCTTCTGTCCATTTTACAGCTAGACGTCATGGTGTGGCCTGGAATGGGGGCTGAAATTGTGTTTGAGCTGTATACAAAGAAAGGCAGGCGGGAGAAGGAACATTTTGTCCGGGTATTGTTTGGAGGTCAGCCGATGCGAAGTTCGCACCCGGATCTGGGCCTGATGGACATGATTCCTGCATCCAAGTTGTTGAACTACCTCGACGGGCTGGTGGGGGAGAAAGCGAACTTGGTTCCAGGAATGTGTGAGGAATAAGAAAAAGCTCCCTTTGCATGATATTTCTTTTGAAGAATGTGACGGAATGGATGACGTAGGACGGATACCGAGCTATTCCATTCCATCCCCGTATCCCATAAAACTCTTTCTATGTATAAATATGTGAATATCAGATCTCGTGATTGTCAGCTCGGTGTCGATTGGGTTACTCCCACCTTCTCCTCAGGTATATACGAGTAGGATGCAGGACCGTTAGCTGAGAACCTCCAGCTGAACATATTAGGCAACCAACGAGGGAGCTCAACGTTGGCAGATCATCACAGTGGCTTGCTCGCGATTTTCACAGTCATGTAACGCAATATTATTTCCTGGTATTCATGGCATTTCTTTGGAGGAAATCCTCCTTTCCCCCGCTTTCGTTCACTTTTAGCGCTGTCTCAGGAGACTGCGCATCGTCGAAGTATAAAAAAAAAGAGTACTTCGCATGTTTGCTCCACCATCCCACTGGTTATTAGTGTGAAAGCTGATCAGCTCCTCATTTCTCGAAAAGACGTTATCTTTGGAGCAAATGGCATTGATACAGTGACAGCCAATCTATCTTTCCTCTCCGACATGCATGGTTCGATGCCGATCAAAACGGGAATCATTTCCAATGATGGTATGTATCCGGGAATCAAAATCGTGGGAAACTCCTCTGCATGGCCGCATGGGTCTCATAAACCAGGAAGAAGCAAAATGGCCTGACAATTCCATTCCTCGTCCTTGGCTCTAGACCTGCGTTGGAAGAAAAAAAGAGGGGAAAAGCTAGCCTCGAGATTATTTGTGCGCCAGCCGTATCCGCCGTCTATCAATTATAACCATAATGGGACAACGATTATGTACCCACACAGCGCCGGACCTAAGACGTGCATACGGGACGGACACGTAGCTAGTTTCCGAGCTGGAGGCGGAACTATAAATGGACTTTTATGCAGAACGAAGGCCAAAGCGACCAGCCTTCCCCCACAGCCTCAAAGACGGCGTCTTTTCTCTTTTGCGAAGTGATGTTCAGCTGGCGCCGGAAGATCAACTTTTGCTCACCAGACTCCATTAATTGACCAAGGCAGTCGGGGGAGATTCACCCGAAGGCTTGCAGATGCGATACGCACTAAACTCCGACAATTAGTAATATCACGGTATGAATAAGGGTGGAACCGACCTGCCGGATCAGGAACAGATGTGTTCTTCATGCATGCATTGTCAGGATTGCTGTCAATGTTTTGAGTTAGGACGGCGCTTAACCCAAGGACCACTTTATATGCGACCAGGGATGTACCATGCGTGCGTGAAGGCCGAGATATCCATTATTTTGTCCTCTCGTTTTAATTGCCGCCACTCCCTCGCATTCAGCACCCTGGTTGAATGCTGAGAGGGAGGCGCCTGCAAACCCACTTTGAGATATTTTATGTCAATCCCATCCAGAGTATCATACGAGAATTTAATCCTCCAGCCTTGGTCCCAGTGCATCTGATGGGCTAAACTTTTTTTTCCAAAAAATTAAAATTCAAAAATTAATATGACCGAGGCGAGGGAGCCGCGGTCGATCGTCAGACATCGTAGAGCATTTCAAATTAACTACAACCAATTCAAACCGGACAACGCCTCATGAACATGACGATGGGAAATGGGTGAGGACCCTATCCTTGAAGATAACCCCCACACGCAAAAGTAGCCAAGACTCGAGAGTCGGCCAGGAGCCCGCCAGCCTTCTATCTCTTCACTGGGATAGCTTTGACTTGGAGCGGACGAATCACATAGGTTTGATAGTTGATGCTATCATCCCAGTTGCCGGGATCAAAGCCGTCTGCAAGTTGCAAATCAAAGTGCCAGAATATTTTTGCCAAGATCAAGCGGATTTCGTAGTATGCCATTCTATAAAGTTCAAAAGTTAGTTGCTGGTCGCTTGCTTTTGTTGAAAAGTTAAGGGGTCACCGGGCACATACTTCTTTCCCGGACAATTATGTGCCCCATAGCTCCACGGCTGGAATACACTTTTATTGTCCTTCTCGAATTGGGGATCACGTCCTTTATTGTCGTTTAGCCAGCGTTCAGGTATGAAGGAATCCGGCAGATGGAAGTAGCTAGACGATCGATGCAGAGAGTAGGCTGCCACGGATACATTCGTACCACCGGGAACCCATTCACCACAAAGTGTTGCTCCCTCAGAAGGCACCCGTCGCGGCAAGCCGTTTGTGCATGGTGAGTAGACACGCAAGCCTTCCTCGAAGCACCCGCTCAGATACGGTAGGGCCAGGACAGCATCGTAAGTGATATCTTCAGATGTGGCGAATGATTGACGAATTTCTGTTACCAGCTTCTCCATACACACAGGATTTTTGAAGAGCAGGTATGTTACAGATCGAAGAAGCCCGCTGGAAGATTCGCTCCCCGCAAAAACAAAAATCGGGGCATTTGCATAGAGCTCCTTCAGATGAAGACCTTGGTGGCTACCGCCATCCATCAGCCTTGCCATGAGCCCTTCGTCCTCTCGATTTGGCCGTTCTAGGTATCTCCCTAGCTTTTCAGATGTATAAGACAGGTGAGTTTCTCTCATGTGATTCATCAGTCTCTTGGGCATGAGCGACCAGAGCATACGAAAGATTCGGTATTCGTGGAGCACCACAATCATCGCAAAGGCCTTTAAGAAATCTTGAATTGCCGTAACCCATGGAATATACTTGGAGTCAGCCAAGAGACCCATGGATTCACCAAAGAATAAATCTCCCACGAGGTCAAACGTCGTAAAATTGTACATATCGGAGATGTTCACCGGTGCTTCCTTGCTCTCGTGCAACCGCTGTACAAGCAAATCAGCATACTTGACAAACATTGGCTCTTTTTCTTTCAGTATCTTCTCGGACAGCATGGTGGTTATCATTCTCTTCTGTCGAGTATGGTCTTCACCCTCCGCAGTGACAACAGTTCGAACACCATCCTCTGAGTCTACGCCGTGGATAGTTTCTGTGCCCAGCAATGGAGAGCCAGTGCCGTAGATTTCTTTCCAGGCCCGGGAGTGGGCAAAGCTGAGTTCATCTGGCGCAATCCGGACAATCTCGCCATATTTCCTATGCAAATCAAAGCGAAACTGCGCTCGTCGACCCCTCAGAGTTGCTAGTGTAACTGGTATTCTGCTCAAGGCCAAAAACCTGGGACCAGGAAATTTGCTGAGAGGATGAAAATAGACATGGTATAATGCTTTGACCACGATAAACTATTACCATTCCCCGTTAATACGACCAACAATAGAATGGGTAGAAGCAAATAGGAAACACTCAACTTACAGCGAGAAGCAGTAATCCGCCCACTGCAACGGTCCTTAAATTCAATAAAATCGCCAACGCCATGTTTGAAGGTCAATAAGAATCGATGCTTTGCAACTTATATACAGGAGCTGTTCAAAGGGTTGTAGAATTTTTTATAACCCTGAAGAGCTGCGGGCATGCTTCAGACCTCAGTTTCCCACTGCAAGAATCCTAACCCACCCAAGTGGGCATGGGTTAAGCCAGCTATTCCCATACAGGACCGGAAGCTGCCGCATATCTCTCCCCGGCTTTGAGATGTGCCGCTGGGAGTGAAAAGAGGGCCTTTTCCCCACTTCCTTTTCGTTCCCTCTTTGCTTTTTTGTTTCCTTTTTGTTTCTTTTTTTTTGCTGTTCGTGTTTTCGTTTGACATGCTGGATAAAAAGCCACAGACATACATATGCACCCACTTTCATGTCGTATAATTGCCGAAGTAATGCAGAGCAGAATACTCCTGGCGCGTGTGATCCTTGTTGGTAAAACCCGGTGAAGAGGAAGGCGATCTGCAGCCTTGGAGGGATGAAACCCTCACAACAAGGATAGTAGGCCCGAACAGCTTTGTCGTCAATTTCCTCCCTGTTGCACACAGCTATCTAATTCTTTCAATCCTCTTCATACAAAGATTTTAACTTCTTTAGACCCCATGGCATGTGTTTGACATGAAGTTCCCCCTCAAAGCATGCGATGGAAGGTTTGCAGTGGAGATGCAGTAGATGGATCCTTTGCCCAAAGTCACAGCACAAAATTACCTTTGCTTGCAAAGTTTCACCTTTTACGCGGCCTTATGCAGCTTGACCACTTTTGTGTGTCGGTGGCTCCCCGTTTTTTTTTTTTTTTTTGCACATCGGCGGTCCCGTTACTTTCCTAAGTTCTGGGACAAGCGGCTTTTAAATTTATTTTCCCGGTGGTCACCACTGTCCCGGAAGACCCCCTCAATTTCTTTGCAAAATGGAATCATTGACCGGTAATTTTTTTTCTTGGACGCTTTCGTTCAGCCAGAAACCACTCCTTTCTTCATTTTCGAGTGGATAAAGGCAGTGGATCGGAAACGGCAAGCACCTTCTCATAGGCTGGTCCATGCTCGCTTAAACATGGATACGCTCCATACGTACCCAGAGTGAAAGGCAAAGGCGGAAGTAATTCATGGATAGTTGTCATGCTAGGCGCGGGAACTCCCTTTGCTCCCCCCCTCTTTTTTAGGGCTTTTTTTTTGTTTTTAAATGGGGGTGCGCCAATGCGGACAAGGCAGAGCATCATCTGAAAGGCAGCTTCCTTCATCTATTTGAGTTCTTTGTGATATCCCCGGTGTCTGCTGTAATATAAATAGGATACAAATCCTCTGTTATCATATTTGGTTTTGATATAGGAGACCACAAGAAGATTACCACAAGAAGATCACCACAGCAAGATAACCACAAGATTCAACCATCGTGACAATGTCGTCAATATCTGGGGACTCGAGGCACTCGAATGCCTCCTCGAATTTCTCTGGAGAAATAAGCTATGATGAACAAAAGAAATTTATCATCAGCCTGCTCGAGGGAAATCGATATGAGATCCCCTACCTTGAAAGACACCTGAAAGGCTGGGAGATGGGAGCCAACCCGGCATATGAGACAATCAAGGCGGATGAACTTGATTTTCTCAAGCTGTAAGAGCCCATTCAAACTTCTCTGTGCTCAGGACTATCTTGCTCGTCTGTTTCCTGCTGACCGTTTCTTGGCACTTAATAGTTGGATCGAGAGAGACGACCTCCGGGAAATGGCGGCAAAAGTAGATCTGAGTCTCTGCATTGCCGCATTTTTTCCACGGACAACTGAGAAGAAATTGCGCGTCTTATTCGAGAAGATGGCATGGGTATGATTTAGCACCCTGGAATGCACAACTGTCCTTGAACTCGTATGCTGACAATAGTTATTCTGAGCAGTTTTTCGCCTTTGATGATGGTAAGGGTGGTCTGAATCTGTCGTGTTATTGTCAAGAGTAATAAATAACTCACAGTCGACATCCAGATGCGGATAACTTTCTCAGCTCAGAAGAGTTCGCCAAGCAAGACCCTGCTGCTTTCATCGAATATTGGATTGATCCTCACCGCAAAGGCCCCGAGCCCATTGTGCTCCCAAGCTGCATTATATATAGAACTGTTGGTCCTAAACTTGCCATTGGATGGTCTGAAGGTGGGTTAGGATTGCAAGCCAAATATTATTGGACCGACTGCTGACAAAAATATCTCATAGAATCCAAGGCCCAGTTTTTGAAAACCACTCTCGAGTATGTCAACTGTGTGACAGAGGTCAGCAAACAGCGCGAGACATATTTACCGCCGCTGGACGAATATATAGAAGGAAGAATCATCAACATTGGAGTTTATCCAACCCTTGACTTGATACCGTAACATATCCCTATCACCCAGCTTCGCGGCAAGCTCGAATAAAGCAGACACTAATTTGAGGCAGTTACGCTGCGGACATCGAAATCTCGGAGAAGACGTTGCAGCATGAAGCGGTTCAGGAAATCCGCTATCATATCGTCAAGATTATAAGCCTGTGAGTGCCACTGCTGTCTTGGCATTATAGCAGAGCTAACCTCTTGAATGACTAAAGGACCAATGACTTGTTCTCGGTGAGGAAAGAGATTGTAAGTTTAAGACCCCGGTTCGGGACATCAAGTTAAGGCTGCGAGATTGTTCAAAGTACTGGGCAATCAGACCTGCGCCACTTGCTGGAATAGCTCCCATCCCGTTGATGAATATCGGCTAATCTCCTGCAATTCAGAAAGATTGCCAGTTCGACAACATTGTCCCCCTGCTCATGGTCCATAAGAGCATGGGTCTCCAGACTGCTGTCGACAAAACTGTCGAGATGATTGATGAATCATACGACATTATCAACAGGGCAGAGACTCGACTTCCTAAATTGGAAGGCAAGGAAAAAGAAGACCTGGACACATACATCTTGCAGTGTAAAGATCAGGCAACGGGGAGCGTATATTTCCAGTACGTATCGACTAGAATCCACATGCATTTATCATCTTTGGGTATACAGTAGCTAACATGGTTCTGTAACACTTGTTAGTCAATATTCGCCACGATATCTCCCAAGATCCTCGTTCAACGACGATCATGTTGCGGTCCAACTTTAGAGGTGCGAAGTAGGAAGTAATGATTTGAGATAGTCGATGGATGGGAGTGATTGGAATAGATCATATACCAGGAAGTTGCATACCCTGCAAGATTATATACCCATAACGATAGAGATTGCAATAGTTTTCCCACAAGCTGCCCAACTTGTTAATTTGTTTCCATTCTGCATTAAGAGGACTGTAAAGGCCCAGTTTTTGACAATTGAATATCTCGTATCCTGAAGCTAACGTAGCTATCATTTTGTAGTAATTCTTCAGCTACTGTTGGACTTGATGTTGTTGCCTGTGTGGGGTTGTGAGGTAGAGAAAGGATACTTAGTTAGGGGTACAATTGCCTACCACGTGACGCGAACCAGTCCAGTTTCCAATTCATCCAATGCTCAACGTTAGTCCAAACCACAATAACTACCAATTCTTCCAGAAATCTACGAGGCGCAAGATATGGAGCCAAGATGGTGGCAAAGGCTTTAAATGTGAGCTATGAGTTCCCTAGCGATACAGATTCAACTATGGGAGACGCCATATCACAATGGCACTCTCTCGTCCAGATCACAGACTTCGAATAAGTCTCTCAACAACTTGCCATCCCTACTATAACCCTCCACATGCTTCTCTCCCCATTCTCCAACGGCATTGTCATAAGTGGTTTCCGGCTTAGTGAGGCACAGATGGTTCATTAAACATTTGACCTTGTTGACCAGCCCTAACCTGGGCAACTCTTTGACAATGGTATCATACTCGGCCCACGTCATAATTGGTTGTCCGTCCTCGGCTTTGAATGGAAGACCATCTGGGCCCAAGAAATCCGCTGTGATACCCAATGTACATGCTCTAACTTCGGGCTCTTTATGGAGAGCAATCGAACCAGTGGAATGCAGAGCAATTGCATCCCAAACCAACTGAAGACGGTGGTCATCCCAAGAAGGATCTGAGCAAGTTGCTTTTCGGAGAAATTCTCTCGCTGCGTCGGCGCCGTCAATTTCAAATCGCTTATGTTTTGATACCAAGCTGCCTGTCGGGTCCCAGCCTAAGTCGTGTAGCAAGACGGCCACGGTGAATGCTTCGTGGTCGAAGTTTGGATCGTCACGGAATGGGGGGAGCTTAGAAATCATAATCTGGCCGAACAACCATGATCGTTGGATGTGGTTGAATGCGAAGTCTTCGGAATGTTTGCGAGCAAAGGTGATCGTTTTTTGAATCAGGGGGGAGTCTGGGACAGCGACTCCAGCGAAAAGTCGCGTGGACAAACTCGTCGCAATCATCACTAGTCAGTGGGTACTAAAACAGCGATATAATAGAGATGGTAAAGTTTTGTTGTTGAGATTGGGGATTCGTGTGTCAATGGGTCGGCTTGGATATAAGTTATAGGTAAAGCCCCTGGCCAGACATTCTTTATGCGGTTATCGGCGTCTTGTCATATGCCGCCGCTGCAAGCTCTGGGTGCAAATCCCGGCTTAATCGGACAATAAACCCCCAAGGGGCCCCGCGGGAAATACTTCCTCATTTCTTGGCCAGAAAAGGAGAAAGAGGGCGCTGGCTTTGCGCCACGAATCACTCTTGACTCAATCACTTTGATAGAAACTGACCCCCGCTCGATGGAGATGAGGATCCATTGTTGATCTCCAAAGTCCAATCCACTGATATGATTGGCAGTTTAACTGTGAGGGCGGATGCACTTGTTCCCGAAGTGGAGGCGAAATGCTATCCTCCCACTGATATATGAGATCTTCCCAAGTGGTTTCTCATTCATCTGTTTTATGTAAGACCGTGCGGCCGCCTAGTGTTTGCAAAAAGGGCTCCAACTTCCGCATAAGTACCATAGACCCCACCGCCTCATCGATAATTAAAAATCGAGCTCAGAAACCTGAAGTCCAAACCCATTGTACAGGTACTCTGGGTTGTAGAGTGGTCACAAAAATAATTCAAACACTATTTTACCATGGTCCGGCGGCTGGTTGGCGTTTTAATTCTGCAGGGGTGCCCTGACGCTAGCGGGAATAAAGATACGAGAACCAACCCTGGATAATCCCTGAGATTTGTTCGATATTATGCACAACTTCCGTCAATGGGACTGTTTTAACCGCTTCAAACGTTTGATATTCACGATTTTGCGATGGGGCCGATGGAGCCGACAGCAGGCCGCCCGCCATGACGTGCATTACATGCGTCCATACCCGCTGATTCTCTTTCATCCGTCCCTCTGCGATCCCGGCATACTTAGCCTGATAAGGGCGAGGATCATGAACTAAAACATGGTTGAGTTTTTAAGATGTTCAATGTTTCTTGGCTCTACCTCCAATGTATCCATGCCAGCAAATCGTGCTAGCCCTACCACGGACTTATGCACTCCGTATGTACGGGATGGCCACAACCGTTGCATTATTGGAAAAAAGATGTACAAAACAGATCCTCATGCAGTCAGGGGTTTGAGCAACAAAAGGGAATAACAGTCCGATTTGCCATGGCCAGGATTGTCATGCTAATGCTCAAGTGATTATGGCGGAGTCGCATCTATTATGGAGGTTGCCCCAAGCAAAAATATAGTTGGCTTCTTTATGGCCAGCAAAGGCGACATGTATCAGGCACACTCATCAGCAAACACTCACACACATCACTCCTGAGTTAAAAAAAAATTCATAAAAAAAGGTTGCTTCGAGACAAAGCGCTGGTCTTTGAAGAATATGAGACTTCCCTGCCTAGTTCAATTATAATAGTTATGTTGAACTATTTACTGCAACAAACCTAAAGATATTAACCAGTGGCAATTTGATCCTTGTAACTTAACATCCCATCCGAACAACCCCAGACCTGGTCATTGGCGCTCATGGAAATCATCAATCCAACCAAGAGCTTCAGATGGGAGCTGGCCCACCCTTCAAAACTTCTCCCGGCGAGGCAGGCATTCTTGCACCTTGAGGTGGGCTATTATTCCTCTTGAATTCGTCCGCCATTTGCTCAAAGGTCATCCATTCTATCCCCTCATGTTTGTTAATATGTTCGATAATGCTGCGCAAATAGTTAGATATGTTTCGATAAAGGGTCGATTAGAGGGGATTTGTTTTAAAGTTGACTGAGGGCCAATATCAAATTTTGATACCTACCGTTCATGCATGAAGAGCACATGCGGCCGTCCAGAAACGTCTGGATGGATAGTCATTGGGAATATAAACTCGTCGTATTCGCGATAGAAATAATCAAAATGATCCTAGACCAAGTATATCAGTGGTGAGAAAGAATACTAGACATGAGAGAAGGAGTTCCCGCCTCACTTTCCAAATATCCTCCACATCCCTAGGGTTAACCCAGCCATGACTATTCGGTGCATCTTTGATAAACATCATCGGCGGTAGATCGTCAATATACCAATTTCCAGGAATCTCAACCAATCCCGTCATCTCTCCCTTCTCCAGTGGCTTCATCCACTCCGCTGCTTTCTTCGTATAGTCAATCTTTGTCCACTTATCCCCCACGCGAAGCCAGTACATCTGGCAATCATGGTGAGACATCGAGTGATCGTATTCAATGCCGTATTTAAGTAAAAGCTCAGCGCCTTCCTTGCTAGTCTCCCACCATGGCGCAACAACCCCCCGGGGTGGCTTGCCGCAAAAATCAGCTAGTAAACGGTACGACTTATCAAGCACGTCACGCTGCTGTTCTAGATTCATATCTGTCGGGTTTTCATGCGAGTAGCCGTGCAAACCAATTTCATGACCTGCATCTCGCACCATCGCGCATTCTTCGGGGAATGTCTCCAGGGAGTGGCCAGGGATAAACCATGTGGTTTTCATGTTATATTTCTCAAACAGCTTGAGGAGTCTCCTAGTTCCGACCGTACCTGCAAAGAGGCCTATTTTCTTACTGTATTAGGGATAGCTGCCTCCTGTATACTTTCTTTCGCATATATGTACCTACCGCGGCTAATGTCGTTGGTGCTGTCCTCGCCCCCGTAAGACCCAAGCCATCCAGCAACGGCATCAACGTCTACACCGTAGCCGACAAGAACCCGTTTTTTACCCATATCGAAGGATTAGGAGAAGTTCTTTTCCAATGCATGAACTTGTTGAAAATGAAGATGGTCAAGAAGATGGATTCCAGCGGTGCTTCCAAGATTATATATTTGTGCGGGGAGCAAACTCATGCGGGGCTGGGTATACATCCATATTATGCCGAAGAGGTTCAAACATATGTTCATCCATAAATTTCGCTCTTTCTGCCTGTGTTACATGCACACAAGTGCGTATAGAGGTCATGGTACGTATCTGCTGTCAGGTTTGCTACCCCTTAGTAGCTCCTACCCCATGATAGAAAGGATGGGCTACTTGGATAACTTAACGAACGTCGCTTTATTCTATTCATGCTATTCCTTCGAGTACTCAGAACCACTAACTAATATCTAAAATGTACCTTTACCCTGAGATGAAAGTGGTAGTAAAGAATATTTAATTGCAAATCAGTTGCGGGGATGTAGTATTCCCTCTACAACCACCGCTGCACCAAGAACCTTTTCTTCTTCGAGCTTCTGCCCAACAATCTGAAGGCTGACAGGATGCCCGTCCATCTGCTCTGCATCGTACAGTTTCCAAATCCACTCATCTGTTGGATTTCGAGGCTGATAAGCCTCTTCGCCGAGCTTGTCCAACTCCTTATCTACGTGACCAACAGGGAACGAAAGTGCTGAATAGTCAAGCAAGTTCCACACCTTGGTATACCCGACCCAGCGGTAAGCTCCATGCGGCAGTGCTGTATGGGGCATTGTTGGGGTTAAAAGAACATCAACAGGGCGACCAGATGGTGACCTGGCATTATTCCATTGGTCAAGATAACGTTTTTGTATGTCGGTTTTCTTTTTGTTCAGCTGCCAGTATTCGTATACCGAAAGGGCCCTGTCTCGATTCACCAGCGCCTCTACATACGGCATGAATGGTTCACCACCAGCCTTGACGTCGCGCTTCACATCCTCTCCACCGTCCACGGTGAAGTAGGCATCCATAAGCTCAACGATCTCAGCGTGGCCTTTAGTATCCCAGGGAATTACTTCGTGGCCAGCCGCTTTCAGCTTGTCGGCTAGCTGGAGCAGGCATCTTCGAATTGGAGGGTGGACTTTGACCACTCCGTCATCAGCGATAAGACCAATAACTAGTGGTCTCGATTGCATCTCGCGGAACATATCATCTCGCCAGTATAGCGGTGCGCATCGGGGATCGACCGTCCACGGCCGAGCATTGGCAAGGAGACGGGAGATATAAACGATGGAAGAGAGATCCCTTGCCATCGGGCCGGCTGATGAAGGCGTATGTTCTTGCCCATCTGTGGACACGGGAGTGCCATAATACGGAAGTCGTGAGCTCTAATGCTATAGTTAGAATTGTAGAGGAGCATATGAGCTATGTATCAAGCAGACTAACAGTTGGTTTTAGGCCGTATGTTCCGACTATATTCGACGGAATGCGTATGCTGCCTCCAATATCGGTTCCGAAACCTAGAATTGAACCGTGGAGGGCGAGTAAGGCCGCTTCGCCGCCAGTTGACCCTCCAGGAGTAAGCTTTGCATTTCTTGGATGTACGGTAAGCCCAAATAGCGGGTTCTCGGTTTCAGCCCACTGATAATATAGAATATGGTTAGTATAGCGCCTCATAGTATACAACAGAAGAGGCTCACTCAGTATCCGCTCACCATAATGCTCTGTGGAAGGTTCGTTTTGGCGAACACGATAGCGCCCATCTCCTTTAACATCTGAACCAGCACGGCATCTTCCTTTGCCGGATCGAAGGCCCGTCCAACATATCCCAAAGTGCTGTCAACACCTATGACGTTGAATTGATCCTTTAACGTAACCGGGATACCGTGTAGTGGCCCTTTGACCACACCTGTCTCTTTCAAAGATTTATCGAGATCCCTCGCTTGAGATAAAGCGTCGTCGAAGACTGTTTCTGTTATGGCATTCGTCTGCGAGGAGGAATCAGTTTATCGACCCAGGGATATCTATTGGCTCTCAAGTTGGAAATATGGCCTCACCAATTGATGTGCCACCGTTGCTCTAGATATCCAAGTATGTAATTAGCAAACGCACCCCAAGAAGTACAACAGGGAGGGTGATGTCGCACCTTTTGATATACGCCAAAGTAATATCTTCAGCCGTAAATTTCCCTGCCGCTAGATTTTGATGCAAAATCTGGATGCTATCGATTTCTGTGATTGCTTGGTGAGCTTCAGGCTCAATTCGCGACCTCTCAGCGACATTTATCACCCTCTCTGTGCGCTCTGATAGATCGTCTACGAGATATGGTTTCAATGCCACATCTCGTAATCTTCTCTTTTCGAGAACGATTTTCTCCCAAGACTTGAGGTCTGCCATTGTTGGATAATATGCGAGTTGTACTGGATATTGTGTAACTCCCAGGGACGTTTGTAGGATTCCAATTCCCGGTGTTTTGGTGATGTTTCTCCACCTCCCCGCACTCTCGGGGTAATTATTTGCTTGGGTCGGCTTTGCTTTCGGCAACGCTCGGGAATGCCGACGCCGAAAACTAAACCTTCGATTCCATGCGCCGTAATACTGGGAGGAGTATCCATTTTTCAAGAAAAAGAAAAGAGAGCATGAAGAAGTGGTGAACAGGGTTGCCCAAAACCCCAACCCGGTCCCACAGGCCTATCGTCTGTTTGGCCGATCTGATAGCGCACGTTGCAAGGTAAAAAGAGGCGTTATTCGCTGGGTAATTCAAGTGGTATTCGATCTAATGTACATGGAAATATATCGTGAATTCAAGGCTAAACCAACGCCTTTTCTAAAAAAACACGCTCCCATCCAATCAAACAAAAATAAGCAAGGGTATGTACAGGGTGGTATTTGCAATGGTTGCACCGCTGGGTGTCTGGTCCATGGTATCAAGTTGTAGTTAAATCACGATGCCTGGGGTGGTCGGGAAATCAAAGACATCATATCGTGGTCGCCTTCTGCGTTTCAGAATCATTTTCACTAGCGCCGTTAGCCTTTTTATACATGGCGTTGATTTTATCCTGGTCGGAAGCCCATGCTTCAGTCTTGCGAGTATGCATGAGAAGTCTCAACGCGCCAACAGGCGTCACGCCTTCAATGCGTCTAGCCATACCGACACTTTCAGGCCGGACTTTCTCAAGTGCATGTCGCTCTTCGGTACTGAGGCCAAACACCTTTGAGTAATCCAAGTCAGGGGGCAGAAAAATATTTTCATCGCGTTCAAACATGCGAGCGCTGGCTTCTTGACGTTTCATATATGGAGCATATAGTGCTTCTATGCTAATGCGCTTTCTAATTTCAGGACTGAAGGAAGACTGGGTGTATGATGGGCCAGAAGTAGCGATGTGGGGTAAGACATCTTCCAGCGAGACATTATGGAAGCCAAGGAGCTCGAAAGCGGACCGAACAGCAGAGTCGATATGGACTGGGAATCCCTTTCTGTACCAAACAGTGGAGGACATTTTAGTGTCTTGTAGTAGATTTTGAAGATGGGTAAGCTGGTCCTTGGTGTCGTTAAAGTGGCTCCAGCGCTTGTCTGAGACAACCCCAGCGGCGCGGCCTTTAGTCGTGAGGCGTAAATCAGCATTATCAGAACGGGATGAAATTCGGTACTCGCTTCGGGTAGTGAACATGCGGTATGGTTCAGAGACTCCCTTGGTTATAAGGTCGTCAATCATGATGCCGATAAATCCATCGGCGCGAGAGAGGGTCATCGGCGGCTTCGATTGAGCGGCCAGGCCAGCGTTGATACCAGCTAAAATCCCCTGTGCAGCGGCTTCTTCATACCCAGTTGTGCCATTTATTTGCCCTGCGAGGTAGAGGCCGCTGATAAGCTTTGTCTCAAGCGTAGGTCTCAGAGAGCGTGGATCAACATAGTCGTATTCTACTCCATAGCCAGGTTGAAGCATCTGGGCATTTTCTAAACCTTGAATAGTTCGAAGCATTTTTGCTTGAGCGTCGGCAGGTATGGTCATAGAGATCCCATTAGGATAGATCACATCATTGGGTGCGAATCCCTCGGGCTCAAGCCAGATCATATGCTGGGTTTTCTCCTTGAAGCGAATGACCTTGGATTCCAATGAGGGACAGTATCGCGGTCCTTTAACGGTTTCCCGAATATGAAGAGATTTATCCAAGTTCTCCCTGACAATCGCATGAGCCGCTTCATTTGTAGATGTTGACCAGCAGTTGAGTTGACCTTCGTCTCCTACTTGTACAGTATCGTTGAGGTAGGAGAACGGGTTAGGAGGTGAGTCACCTGGCTGGACTTGTAAGCTCGAGAAGTCAATCGTTTTAGCGTCAATCCTAGGTGGTGTTCCCGTTTTCAACCTCCCAAGCTGGAAGCCTGCGTCCCGAAGGGATTTGCTCAAGCCGAATGTGGCGGCTTCACCCATGCGTCCCGACGGATAGGCTTCCAGGCCAATATGTATTTCTCCACCCAAAAAAGTGCCAGTCGTTATAACAACGCGTTCAGTCGGTATTACTTCGCCAGACTCCAACCTCACTCCGACAATCTTCCCCTTAGCTCCTGGGGTATTCTCCAAATTTTCTCTTGACAGGACAATATCCGCCACTTTTCCTTCCACAATACTTAGGCCATCTGTCTGGCTTAGTTCTTCCTGCATATACTTTGTGTACAGGTCTCGGTCGATTTGGGCCCTGGGTCCCCATACAGCCGGGCCTTTGGATTTGTTAAGGACTCGAAATTGAATACCCGCTTTATCGATGGTTCTTCCAGCGACTCCGTCCAAGGCGTCGATCTCACGAATCATTGTCCCTTTCCCAATTCCACCGAAGCTAGGATTGCACGAGCAGACACCGATATTGGACCGTGACGGGGTAACGAGCGCCGTTCGAGCTCCGGATCGAGCTGCGGCAGTACATGCTTCTGACCCAGCATGGCCACCGCCAATGACAACGACATCATATGGCCTGTATGAGGTTAAAAAGTTAGCGCTGATTGCCATACACTAGGTATCATTCAACTCACCTGGAGCCCTCTTGTACAGTTGCAAGGCCCCGTCGCGATTGAATTTGACATTTGTAAAATCCAAAACGCCGAGATAGCAACCCAGAAGGGCGTGCCCTGATCATGGCAATGCAGACACGTAAAAACAGGCGATCTCTTGGTCGTGGGCAAGAAGAGGTTCGCGCTTCACTCTATCATCGTTTCTATCTGATCTTTTTTTTTTTCACCTTTAACGGTCTGGCCAAAACGTCACGGCGCAGAAATAACACGTGACACATGCCAAGGGATCAACACGCGGTTTTAGCGTCTTTGGAGGGGCAGCCGAGGAAGACAAGCAAATCCTCCTCCTCCAAATACTAACAGCCATCTCGTTTTCAAAACGCTAGTTCTAGTTCTCAATCGCAAAAACCGATCAGAACGTCATCATGCGCGCCTACTGGTACGATAACAAAGAGGTATGTCGAAAGCTCCAGCTTCGATTCCCCATATCCATGTTCCCCCTTGGTTAATTTGTGTCGATATAGGGTGACCAGCGTGCCCCTCACGATTCTGGACGTGTCGTTGATAGCACATATCTCACCTCGCTGGGTGTCATCTACCAGAGATGTCCATCGGTCGATGACGTCAACAACCTTGCTACTGAACGTGGCTACAAGAACCGCGATGAGATTGTCGTCTCTCCCGAGAAAATGGGCGATGCCTACGAGGAGAAAGTGAAGATGTTTTTCAGCGAGCATTTACACGAAGACGAGGAGATTCGCTATATTCTTGATGGTGAGGGCTACTTCGATGTCCGCAGTGAGGGAGATGAGTGGGTGCGTATCATGATTGAAAAGGATGACTTGCTGGTTCTCCCTGCTGGAATATACCACCGATTCACCACAACTAGTGACAACGTAAGTTTCCACCTCCTCGGCCTCCTGGGTCTATTTTTGGCTTGGGAATTAGTAGGCTAATTTATTTTCCATGCGCAGTATATCAAAGCGATGCGATTGTTCCAGGATGAACCCAAATGGACCCCCCTGAACCGAGCACCTGAGCTTGACGGCAACAAACATCGACAGGCATACCTTGAGCAGCTCGACGCGTCTCAGCCTGTGGCTGCAGTTTAAAACTCCAAATACTTTGATACCCATCTTTTAGCTACCACGGAGACCACGATTGACGGGTCGTTTCGGGGAATTTTCCTTTTAATGAAAGTAGCCGCACAGCTTAGCGATCATGACAAAATTTACGAATGCAAATGGCTTTTTATTTCCTAGTGAGATTGTACCTTTCTAAATGGTTCCTGTAGTCTTAAAAGACCTGCATTTAGCGGTAATGGGAAGCGTGCATATTGATTGTATCCAAATTTGCACTCCAAAGGAGACTTTGATTAAGCCATCATCTTGTTACAGGCGTCATTTCGGGAAGAGAACCCGGTATCCTATATGGTGCTTCGCTATGAGCACCCAACTGACTTCCGCTTCGGTTTTGCCGGGTATACCCAGCATTTGCAACTCCGTCGCTTGAGGTATTGTTCCGCCTGTACCTCACCCCATCGATCTCCGAATCGGCTTTGTTCCGAATACCTCCCATGTTTGCATCAATGCCACCAAAGCTACTTCGCGTTGGAAGGGTGTTTGGCCCCGCACCAGAGTCTTCGGGGTCTTCTTGCGCCCTAACCCCCGTTCGACCCATCCGCGGCCATATACCAGGCAGCGCAACAACCTGTACACGGGGTTCAACAACCCTTTCCTCAAACCATGACCGGACACGTGCTTCAACAAGCTGCGCTACTTTAGGCACATCTTGAAGACGGCTTCGTGAGCCAATCAGTGATCGAACTGAAAGGTCAAGACGGTAGTCAGGAAGGAAAGAAAACGCTAGACTTGTCTTGGGTATTCCAGTTTTACTATTTGTTGCGTCTTCAGGTTTCGTATTCTCCGATTCCGGGCTGGTGTTGGAACGGCCAGAAGTATTTTGATCTGGTGACGTAGAATCGGGTGAAAGCGAAGGTGATAGTGTGTCAGAGGTCTCAGAGGCCCGAGGGACGAACGATATACATAGAGTGCCAGAAAAACGCACTACGGATATTGCAAGCGCAACTGGAAGCACTGCAGAATAGGGCTTTGGGTAGTTCAGGATAAGAGAGGTTTCGATCGCAAGAGATAAATTATCGTCACTCAAGTCCACATCCATGAGGGCTTGCAGGCGCCCTCCATCAGAGTTTGGATCCTCGATGGCTATAACCCGGCAATTACTAAATATCGGAAACTCTTCTCCCAGTGATATATCTGTAATATTGATTTTATCAATGAAAGACGGCTTCTTCTCCGGGTTATTGAGTGTTTCCGTCAGGGACTCGAGGATGGACGATGTGGGCGAGTCTTTTAGTATGTAGGCGGCCTGGCGGTATTGTGCAAGTGTCTGCGCTATAAGCACATTGAACCAGTCCAATGATTCGGGCTGATGAGATGAGTGATGGAACCGAGGTCGGCCATGTTTGGGTAGGTTTGGGATGGCGTTATAATATGTTTTCCGGAGAATGGATCTTGTGTTTGTGGCGGAAGATGGGACTGGTCGGAGAACGTTCGAACTGGACGGCTTTTCCTTGATGGTCCGAGGGCCAGAGTCTTTCAAGAGAGAGTTGTTGATCGAATACGCCCTCCTGCGGGATGTTGTACGCTGCGGAATGCCTCGAGAAGAGCTGGGCGGAGCCTCACCGAAGATGAAGAATTTAATAAACGCGCCAATGAGGAGTACGACGGAAAGCTGCCCAACTAATAGTCCCTGCGTGAATGAAAGTCTTCAAAACTGCGTTAGACATTGGTCTCGAGGCCGAACCAAGGACGTGTATCAACTTACGGTGATTGCGGTGGAGGAAGGGCGTTACCTAGGTAATTTCCATCAGTTAGTATAGATTCGAGAAAGCCGAAACGGAAATACAAACTCTGAGGGTCGGCCATCATCGCCGATTCGTTAAGGTACTTCCACTTGATCCCTCCATACCATTATCATCGATGGCTAAATCATACAGAAGTGAAAATTAGCTCGCAAGCTCCTGGCGTCTTCAACCTCCGCTTATCGATAAAGATCATGTGCTTTTATCAGATCGATCTTATCTCTCCGCTGCATCCGCCGCCAACGAGCCGCAAGCTTCCTGGAGCTCTCCGAGGGCCAACCGTTTATGCCACCTGTCCTTCTTGTCGAGGAACGAGGATACGGTACAAACATTCTTCGCATGACAGAGTTTCGTGCAAGAAAAAAGAGAAAATTATACTAAGTTTACACTGATCATATCTATGGTTAAAATAGCAAGCAGCCTCAGTTCATCATAGCTGTGAGACAGGCGATTTAAAGATAACTAAAGATGATATCCATTTACTATCCTCTCGTTTTACTTTCTTTAGTAACACTCTTCGAGCCAATATCGGCATATAACAGTCGAAAATCACCATCTTCCAATGCAGTTCTCCTTTCCAACGTTAATACCCTCACAGTTTACGCAAATCGCAAAACCTCACACCGCCGAGTCTCCGCGGTACCCCAACTAAAATGCATCGGCCCATCGAAACACGTATGCTCCCTTTACCAGCCCGATGTTATGCGTTGTACCAACCAGGGCTACGATTATGATGAAAACGACGTTCAGTGGACGTGTACTGCCGACCTACCACCGGAATTCAAGCTCGGTAGTACAGATGTAATCTGCGAAGGATATCGGGACTCAGACGATCCTTGGATCCTCAAGGGGAGCTGTGGGGTGGAATACAGAATGCTTCTCACAGACCGTGGTGAAGAAAAGTATGGGAAGATGGGATATGACGGGGGTGGGTGGGAGGAGCCCTCCCAGTTCATGCGCTCTATTGCTTTCTTCGCAGTGGTTGCTGTGATAATTCTCTTGCTCGGATACTTTCGAAACGGCGCTGCTGGAACCGGAAGGAATGGAAACGGAGGCTGGTTTGGAGGAGGGGGTGGTGGGGGAGGAGGAGGATGGGGACCTCCCCCGCCTTATGACTATGGTTACCAATCACATAGCTCTTCCAAGAATGAAGCCTGGCGGCCCGGTTTCTGGTCCGGCGCACTCGGCGGTGCTGCGGCGGGATATGCGCTTGGAAATAGACGGCAATCAGGCCAACGAAACAGAAGCTTTGGAACGCAGGGTTATACGGCAAGCGCCGGTCCCTCGGGAACAACCAGGGAAAGTACTGGCTTTGGTGGCACGAGACGACGATGAGATGTCGATGCCTGACAGCCATGCCCATTGCTGAGGAGTGACCAACCGGGGGTGGTTCTGATCGCCGACCCGCTCATTGTGGCATCTTTCTTCGAGCTCCCAAGTTGAAATGCTGGAGGTGGAACGGGAGATGAAGAAGCTTGTATTCATCGGCAGTGTAGTAGCGTAAACTACGATAAATTCTATAATGCAGTCCATACTACTTCATGATCAAAAATCATCAATAGTACCCAGTATTTCCTCTGTTCCAGCCGCCGCGGCCTTCAGTTTCTTCTTGTCAGCGCGTGCTCGACGCCGCCCGCCGCTATCGTCGTTCTCGATGCTTGGTAGTATATTGGAATCTCCGGCACCACCTGGGTTCCGTAAAAGTTCGTCACGCGCCGCCTGCTCTTTGGCATGCTCGTTCTCGATTCTTTTCTTCTCCTCATCTAATTCCATTTGGATAATTTTAGGATCATCGTAGACCGTGTTTGTGATTTCAGAATATGCGGCAAGGTCAACGGCCTCTCGAGGGCCGAGCAGTGTTTCCTTTATCCTCGCTGGATCCTTGCGTTCTTCATTTGAAAATTTTAATTTAATATGTCTTCGTGTCCGTCCGGGGAACATTTTGCTTATCATCATGAAATCTGTTCCGAACATTCGGAGTCCTTTGTAGAATAAATCCGTCATCTCTTCGTCCCATGTTTCAAGCTTTGTGCGCTTTCCGAAGGAGGCGGAATTGATGCGTCGTGTGAGAGGATTCTCTTCTACCTCCTCCATGTCCTCCGCATTACGAGCAGCATCGGCATGTCGATCTATCTGGAGCGACGAAGCATCCAGTACGATTTCACCGTTCACAATCCTAAGCTGAGGGCCGGCCATTGAGCTAGGCGTGGGTTCTGGCGAGCCCTTTTTTGTTTGCACTGGAGAGTCTGTCGATTCGCTTTTCGATGCTGAGCCATCCTTCTTTTTACGTTTCGCTTCTCTTTCTTTTCGTTTTCGCGAATTCTCTGCCGAATCCATGCTACGAAGCTCCAATTCGCGCTTTGAAGTTTTACCGGTACGAAGGTCCCGACAGAGGTCTGACATTTTCACAACTGCAGATACAATCTCGATTCCCTCTGCGTTTTCTGGAGTAGGTTCCCGTTTTCTACCTGTTCGAGGCTTTTTCTCCCGCACAGCGTCATCTACAACCTGGGCGGCGAGTTCCTCGGCAGCCCGCTTCCGCCCCGCAATTCGTCGTGGCTGAAGTGGCTTCGGCGTTATCGGGATCGGGATAGATTGCGTATTCATAGTATATATCTCGACAATCAGGATCTATTTAGTCGGCATCAGGCGGATGTATGGGCTAACTCTTTGACATGAAAGATTTTTTTTGGCGTTCGGTCGAAAAGTGGGCTTGGTGGGATGAAGATGCTTATGACTGATAATTATCTTATCTGGCCACGTGATAAGGTTTGTTGCCAACCGCGAGCAAAACGTGAGAAGAAATCCGTCAGGTCGAGTCAATTCTTCAACAAAAGACGCTCACGAGTACCAGTAGATACGACGGAGAGAGTTTGTTCGGTGCTCGTTCTTACACATCGACACCACTTTTCTTCTCTTGAACGCCATCAGGTTCGCCAGTCCCTTAGAGACGATGTCATTCTTGTTGTTTAGAGCAAGGAGACAGAGGCCAGAGCAGAGAACTGGAGGCTCCCTACCCCCACGAACACAGCAACCCTAGCAGGGTTGGCCTGCATAAACATAACAAGACCGTTTTGAGGTCCGTCGTAACAAATGCGCTGACATCTTGAACAAAACAAACCGTTCTCACACTATCAAAGTAAACCGCGACAGATGCAGTGGCATAATCACATGACTCGTGCCAAGGCGCGTGCTAAGACTGGAACGGGGAAAATCCTCCCTTGACTGGATCTTCAACCTCGCAATCTTCAACACCTGCTTCAATTTTTCTGTTTCGCTCTTCCACATCGCACCAACCACCACTAACCAGCTCGCTGCTGGCTCTCATCCTTTGCATCGGCGCTCGCTCTTTGAGGCTCCGAAAAGTTTCACCGTTCAAAGAGTCGCTGCGAAGTCGCCAGCTTTCCTTTACCCCATGACGGTCATTGAATCCTCAGTGGTCCCCCTAACCCAGCCCGGTCTTGTCGTCAAAATGGAAGACCGGAAACGAGCTGCTGCTCAGGATCCTAGTGACTCGACGCCGCCATTAAAGAAACAGGCTACAGCCGTGAATGGTGGGGGAAAGGCACATCCTGATGCTGATATGCCATGGCGAGATGACCTCGAGGTATGGCCTACATTGCGGTTATACTTTCCCTATTTCTCTTGAGCTATTTAGCATTAATTACCCGTTTATTGTTGGTATTAATGCAAGGTCTGATATTAAATAGTTTCTAAAGGATTGGTGCTGATGTCTTATTGTTACCACAGCGTTTTCAAAAGGATGCTATCTGGCGTCAAATGCAAGAGTACAAACGCGAAAAAACTACACTAGAAAGTCGCCTGAAGGAAGTTTCCAAGAATGTAACGAACCATGAAGAACACATTCGAGTGCTTGACGCTTGGTTAAAGCAGGTATATATTCACTTTTTCGGGTTTCAATGGATACATCCAGCTAATGTTATGCAGCTAATCGACGAAGTAAGGGTTTTAGCTCTTGAAGTAGATGAACAGCCTGAAGGTATGCGAGCCCTTATCCTTATGCTGCTTCGCTTGTTAGACCCGAGCCTTATTAACGATCATTCCAGGAGATTCCTCATTCCAAAGCTCCTTACTTTTTTCAGATCATGAGACCTTCGAACAACATCTGCAGAACCGTGCGGACGATATTAAAGCCACCATTTCTAAGTTGATTTCCCGGGCGCCAGCTGTGTCACCAGAAATATCAGAACTACAACAGAAACTGGTCCAGAAACTAGCCGAGGAAAAGGTCGCAGCTGCCGCAATCGAACGAGCTGTTGCTGAAAAACAACAACTAGAGGAAAGGCTGGATGCTGCATCGTTGAGGTATATGGTAGCGGAAAAGAAAATTGATCGCGCGCGAAGTATGACTGTGGCACGGCTTGAAAAACAATACATCCTTGGAGCACAGAAACCCGGCGCTGATTCGACCTCGAGAAGAGACGAAGGTGGAGTATCTAACGGAGCTGCGGACAGTCCTGAGAAGGCCTCGGAGCTCGAGACGCTGTACAATAGCACTCTCGCCGTCTCAAACAAACAGAAAGAGCAACTGGAGCAACTGGAAGCCGAAAACTCGAAGCTATTAACCCAGATTACTGATTTGAATGTAAAGGTAAAATTAACCCATCAACTCCATCTCTACTTTTTTTTCCGCCAACACGATGTACATATGCTAATTATAACAGTTCTCAAAGCTGTCCGATGACGATTACGCTCAGACGGATCTTTTCAAGCAACTGAAATCCCAACACGAAGACGTGATAAAGCGCATCAACCACTTGGAAGCGACAAATGTCAAACTCCGAGAGGAAGCCGAAAAATTACAATCAGAACGGAATGCTTACCGCGTTCAAATAGAGAACGAAGCACAAACCGCTATTACAGAAAAGGAAGCTCAGCTGTCGAAATGTGAATCGGACCTAGCAAGAATACGAAACGCAAGAGATGAGCTCCTGGCGGATCAGCAAATGCGGAAGGCTGCGCAAGAACAAGAAAAAATCTCCGTAAGCCAGATGAAAGAGTTACTGGAGGCAAAAGAAGTTCGAATTACTTCTCTGGAGCAAGAAGTGGGCAGGTTGAAGATTCAGTTGGATGGTGTCCAAGAAATCCGTGCCAGCACCGCCGATTTGTCGCACGACGAGTTACGTATCAAGTTCGAAACACTCGACAAACAGTACGAAATGTTGAATACTGAGTTATCTTCTATGCAAACCGCCTTTAAGAAAACCTCCAGGCTGGCGGGGCAAAAGATTGCAGATCTGGCTACACTTGAGGAGAAAGTGCAGCGGCTCACCGCAGAAAAATCGAAAGCAGACCAGAAATTCTTCACGGCCATGAGGCATAAGGAAGCTCGTGATGCCGAGCTTCGAAACCTCCGTATTCAAAATATGAAAAGCTCCGATATCATTTCCCAGCTGAAAGAAACAGAAGATGCCGCGAGGAATCTTATTTCTAACGTTGAAAAGCAGCTGAGCGAGACCAAGGAGCTTCTAACGAGCACAACGAACCAGTATCATGCATCCCAACAACAGATGAATGAGACCAATTTTGTGATCCAGGGTCTCAAGTCACAAGTGGGCGAGATGAAAACCCTCCTTGCAAGTAAAGATGCGTCACTCGTTGACGCAAACAATACATGTCGAAAGGCCGAGGGTGAAGTTGAGGGGCTTAGGACAACTCTGGCAGATACGAAGAAGAGCCTCGAGTCTTGGAAAAATCGTAGCTTGGGAAATAACAATTCGGAATATGAGATGCTCAGGGTAAGCCAGCCAATCGTTAGTTCCATTTTAGCCGTTGATACTAATCTGTTGTTTCAGAGTCTTGCGCTATGCACTGTTTGTCGCCGGAATTTCAAAGATACAGTGATTAAGACCTGCGGTCACGTCTTCTGCAAAGAGTGTGTTGAGGAGCGCTTGACATCTCGATCCCGAAAATGCCCAAACTGCAACAAATCGTTCGGTAACAACGACCACATGCACATTACTCTTTAAGGCCGGTTTTCTCGGTCCAATCCCATTCTATTCAATTGTACAATTATGTTATATTTTCTTTTTAATTCTGTTCTTTCCAGGGTATCCGACACCTTCTTTTCTTTTTTTTTTCTCCGTGTTTCTTTGGGTTTCCTTTTTACTTTCCTCTTTTCACTTGCCCAATATATGCACCGGCTCATCAAAGACACGGGAAGGCATTGGCGCTAGAAGGGTATGGATTTGTCCACGGATAATTGGCTGTTATACTTTGTACGGTCGGATCAGGCATGGCGTTTGAACTCCCTTGCTCGGGCAACTTGCGTATGGTGTTTTATTTCAGGAATGTTGGGCCTGGATCGGCTCTTTTTAAGGACAAAATTGGCTACTAAGTTGGCCCCCTCAATTTCCTATGTTTTTGAGCGGCTCACAGGCACCGTGTACAGTTATCAGCTGTGGGGACAATATTTTAAATGGTTTATAAAAAAACAAATCAAATCATAATATGTTAATTAAAAATACACCCTGAATCAGGAGTTAAAAATCCTACTGTAGAGAAGCTCATGCCTTCCCATCCACAAGTCAATAGTCGGGACTACCTGGCCCGCAAGCTCAGGTTCAGTGAACCAATCCTTCTGCATCAACTTGGTAATCATCTCCTGCAACGCTTTACTAGCCAACAGTGCTTGAGCCTGATAAGGGCCCATGACTGACGCTCGTACAGCTGCGCTCAGTACAGCCTTTGCATGATTGAGCATAAACACATACGCCGCCTGCTCTATATCGACACCCATCGCAAGACAGACAACGCCCCATAAAGGTGCAAAATGACCATTTGCAGCAAAAACATCCACACCCCCATCCACATCGTCATCGTCACCAGAAGCCTGTTTCAAGGCTTCAGAGAACGTATCGAGAACCTTCGCAGCTCGAGCGACATCAACATCACCACAGTCAGGAGTAATCGATCCCCCCACCTCGTCTTCCCCTATATCAAAGCCATACGACTCCTTGAAAGCTCTTTCCCACACGCTCAGAAGCGCAAGGCCCTGCGCAAGGCTCGCCCGCCTAGCTACCGTGCATGGTGTAGAGGCATCTAAATCATTATCCAAATCCTCCAGTTCCTCCGGGTGCCGGTATGCTTTGAGCAAATATGGTAAAGTCGTACTCGCAAGAGTTGACAGGGACAGCGAGAGGAAGCGGTGAAATGAAGTAACCGGGTGAATTCCGGCCGGTAAAGGTTTGTTGTGCGCTATATAGGATTCCAACCCGCTTGAATACGCAAACGAGCCTAGTGGGAGTGCCGAATCTGCGAGCAAGAATAGGGAGTGTGGCACATACGCGAAGTTGTTTGTAAACGCCGGCTCTAGGTAAAAACGAGGTTTCCCCCCTCCAATTAATATGATTTATTCAGATATGGATTTTGGACTCTAGACGTCAAGTAGTTCAATTCAATCCATTAACTCGAGCTAGCGACCGAGTATGGATGAATAGTGGGTTGTTGGACGGTGTTGGCTGTACTCACTATTTGCTACTGCTTTTGGACCTACTCCGGCATGATTGTCGGTGTGGGATTCCGAATTGACAATCCGATTGTCACCATGATGTTGATGGTTGTTCATTGTTGGACTTCATCGAGGCATCCATCTCGCTGTTGAACCCAGCCGCGGGGGTTGATGGTTGGTGACGGCTTTCCTGTATAAAAGCACCAGGCTCTTATCGATAAGAGCTGTGATAGTCATGTGATATGGTTGGCTGTGGGCATAAAGGCAGTGTGCGTGGAGAAACAACTATCCAGTTTTCATTTTTAGTGCCGCAAGGGGTTGCATAAACCCCCCTGGAAGATCCAACTAAGATGGTGTGATTTAGTTTAACCGAGTGAAAGGGCTTACTGCGTATAGGCAAAACTATGTTGGGACGCTCGCACGAAAAGATCCTCGTAAGAAGTAGATTGACCATTTTATTATGTATTCGAGGGTATATGCAAAGCAATTAAACAAGAAATAGAAAAAAATATGCCGCCCATTTGTAAAAACATGTCCAAATCGCTCAAAGAAATCTATACATAGCACGTCTAGCCCAAGTCGTTCACTGTTCATTACCCCTTCCTCCTCTCATGCTTTGACCATGAACTGTGATCCAAGCACCATGAAATTCCAGATGCTCCCTGCAACACTAGAAATGATATTCCACGGGGAATAATATTGCCAGCCACAGGCTTTCTGCGTAATAAGAGCAGATGACATCTTTCGTTGCAGGGCAAGCGGCTCGTCAACCGAGATTGCGATTGGGTTTGGTGCACCTTTACCCTGTGTTGTGATGCCGGCCTTCTCGTCCAAGATAGTTTCAGAGGGTGGCGTGGATGTGGATGTGGATTCGACTTCGGATTCTGCCCCTTCGGGTTCTGACTGGGATTCGGACTCGGCAGTAGAAATAAGTAAGAAATATCCCCCTGGGCCGTCATTGGTGACCCAGTCTTGGGTATATTTGCCTCCTTCAACTGCCTCTTTGACCAAGGATGCTTTTACTAGGAGATAGCCATCGTATCCTTGGATCTTGACAATTGAATTGTGCCAGGGAGTGGGAACATGGAGTAGGTCGTCAGACCGTTCGCGGGACCAGTTAAGAAGCGAGGCGGTGGTGCGGCAGTTGAAACGGGCGAGAAGATTGACGCCGAATTTGGGGCCATTGTTAAGGTGCGCGTGAATTGAGAGACGTATGTGGGCGGGGAAAATAAGTTCCACGAGATTAGAATACGCTTGGTTACGCTTGATCATCTCAAAGGCTATCTTGCTGGCCAGGTTCTTTCGTTGTTTCTTGCTCTTGGAGCTCATAACGGGGTTGAATGAAAGGTCTTCGAACATAAATCGGGAGAAGCCACGGTATAATGAAACAGTAGCCGCATCACCACCTTCGATCTTCTTTCTCAAGGGTGCACCGTCAATGCCGGTTCCGGCGACGAGGAGTTTTCGGCACACATCTGCTTCTGTAGAATGGGAAGTGTCGAGTAAATTCGGGATCTCGACACCGGTCTCAGCTGGGGGGACGATTTCTTTATCGTTGAGAAGGAACAGGTCTGGTAGGGCTATAAAATCAACTTTGTAAGATTCTTCGCCAAAGAGTCTGTCTTTCATTGCAATGAGCTCGGCTCCATATGTATCGACAACTTCATCATGAACACCAACTATATTCAAGTTAGCTTTGGAACTATCTGAGTAAGAAGGTAAGGATATTACTCACTGCAGTCGCTGAATACGTGACCATCAGATACAATCAACACTCGAGCGCCGGGGCTGTAAATTTTCTCAATATCCTTGACGAATTCAAACAAGCCACGGACAGCCAGTTCTTCGCCCTTGTCCGGAGAAGTACCGGCGACCTTATCCAAGGAGGTAGATTTGCATGGAAAGGCGGGAAGAATTAATTCAATACGTGCCCGTCGTGAGGTGTGCCAGTGGATCCGTTCGAAGAAGAAATCGCTACCAGAGACATCCCATAAATCTCCCCGAGCAATGTTCCGCATTGTACGGGAGAACAGCTCTGTGATATCCTTGGCTTCCCTTAGTGATTCTTCGGTCTTGATCGAGGGCGAGCAGCTTGCTGATAGGCGTGAGGTCTGCAGCACAAGCTTTATAAGCCATTCACAAACAGCATCTTGGATAGCTGAATCTCGCTGTGGAAGCTTAATCAACCCACGATATTGGTTCTCCTCGGGGAGTTTTGTTTCGAATACGTCGACCGAGCCTCGGGGTAGTTCTTGGTCGGTCAATGATGATAGGTCTAGGACTGAGCTGTCAAAATCCACGGTGGATGTAGTGATCATCATGCTCCCAGATGACGATAGTTGTCTAGAATTGTTGGACTTGTGTGTGATAACATCCTGCCAATACGATTTCCAGCTCTCCTTAATCTCCTGTGAGTAAGAACCGAAGATGCTGAGAAGATTGCCGTTGGAATCCCGGGTGTAAAGGGCGAGGGTTTGGTGAAAGGTGGAAGCACCGTACTTTGATTCAAGCATCTTGATGTCAATGAATCAAGCAAAGTTGTGCAAACGATATATGTAGATGCCTTGGAAGGAAGAGAGTGGTATTATAAGTGAAGTATGTAGTTAGGGGTGTGGTATTCGAGTCGTACAGAGAAACCTGTAAATGAGCGTGAAAAGGAGAGGGTATATATTCAACAGCTTCAAAGGCGACGAGAGAGGATGGGGATCAAAAATGCAGAAACGCTTGAATATTAAATAAGACGACAAGAACTCAGCCAAACTATTCCAGTGAAAGTGCTGTGATACTTATAAACAATGATGATCTTAACGGAAAGGAGCTATTGACGAGGAATTTCCCCCGACTCTTATACTACCTGAGACTTGCAAGTTTTGAAGTCATGATTGGCAATGAATGTTACCATACTTCCCAAACTAGCAGTGGTAAGACGTTGTACTCCCACGTTATGGGTGCATAGCCTTGTTCCCGGTCGACAAGGTAGGCTAATAATAATAATAGTAAAAAAAAGTGATGAGCCAACAGCTGGTGAGAGAAATGGGCGTACTTTTTGGGCGACACTTAGTGCAGGGCTGGCTGTGTATCAGAGACCCGAAGAAACCTCACAGGGCCGTAAGTAAAAACAACCGAAAAAAAAGAAGAAAAAAAGCATAAGCCTTTAGAGCCACAGGCGGGTAGTTTGATATGCGGCGCAGGACACGAAGCAGCAGGTGTCTTGATTCCCATTGTAAAATCATATGATGAACAAGGGGAAGAATGCCATCACAGGTGGAGCAACGGATCACCGGCCAAGCGGAAGAAAGAAACCATTGACTTCTCTGCTTGACTAGTTCATAGACCGAGAGCCAGTCGGGAGATGCCGTTCATCGATGCCTTTTAGGATCCCATTTCGGGGTATCAGCGAGAGATGAAGCTAGACATCCTCAAACACGATATCCATCCAGCTGCTTGACTAGACAAACAAACACCCCTGGATGAGAAGCAAGGATGATTGACAGCCTCTGTTATTCTAGAAAACAAACAACCGATCATACTAGGATATACGAACAGGATAAGGGGCCAGGCGAGGGATCAAGCTAGGCTGATGCGGGAGGCTTTTTTTTGTCAAAGAAAAAAAAAAAGCCACAGACCGCCGGGAGAAGGATGAATCCTATTTTTGGCCCGGCAACCATGTCCGAAACAAAACTGCTTGGCCAGCAGAGAAAGCGGGCTCTGACATAAAAGATGCGTTTTTTTGGGGACCGACGAAGAGACGTCAAAGCAGTGCGTCTTCTGCAACGTTGTATGTTGTATGATGGATGATCATCAGGCGCGCTGGGATTCGGGGGGGCAAACACGGGATACCGAGGACGAGTCCACCATCGACTAATGCAGCTTGATAGAAAGTATTGTTATAAGAGGGGAAAGGAAAAAAATAAGATATATCCTGGTCGAATAAGAGAGGACCTTCGGTGTGCATCGTCAGTTTTGTCCAACACTATATATCCACTTGCCTGCATAGAAAAAGGCTGAATGAGATAAACCCGCCACGGAAATCCCCACAAAGTTCTTTTTGAAGGCCGAATCACGGTGCCAGGAACCACTTGGTGACTCCCACGGAGTATGGAGAATGCCAACGAGCGAGGATGGAGCTAAGGTCATGTCAAAGAAGGCTGTGTCATAACAAAGATCCCAAAGTAGCACGTCAACGATGCCTGTGTAACTGGAACCCATATGGCGTTGCAGATGGTACATGAGTGATTGCTCGCCTTGCTCGGCCGGGGAATAGTTACATGCATCCCTCGATCTCTCTTGGTAGTCTGCGGATGAGGCTTGTATGGTTCTATCTATAGACCGTCACGATCCTTGAAAACTCCTCCTTTGACCACTGCGATTTGCCGATTAACTAACTAAAATAAAACAAATCGAAAAGACCGCATCTTCTTTTACGACGGAGAGTTTGTGCGAGCAATGTTCAATTCGAGCCCGGTTTGCTTTTCTCGTTTTGCTTCTGACTTCAATATATTACACCTACCTGGCTGCCTTGTACTCCCCCATCAGCAGCCATGTCCAACACTGCATACCAGCCCGTCCCCGGGGCTCCCCAACTCTCCGAATCTACAGACACGGCTGCAGCTGCGACCTCGATAGATGTTTCTTCAGGCCCAAAGACAGAGCCTCAGCCAAAGCCCAAACTACCGTATAGTGCCTACTCGGATGCTCGAAAGCGGTTTATTCTCATCATCGTCACTGCAGCCGCATTCCTTGCTCCGTTATCTGGAAATATCTACCTCCCAGCTCTACCACTTCTTACCAAGGAATTTAATGTTAGCGATGTGGCTATCAACGCCACCGTTTCGGTTTTTATGCTGGTTTTCGCTGTAGCGCCTCTGTTTTGGGGTGCATGCTCTGATTACATTGGCCGGAAACCTCTCTACACTATATCCTTTCTCATCTTCGTCTTTGCGAATGTGGTGCTCGCCGCTGTGCCTAGCCATTATGCCGCACTTCTGATCCTACGTATTCTTCAGGCTATCGGAGCCTCCAGCGTTGCCAGCCTTGGTGCAGGGACTGTTGCAGATATATACGCCCCAAGCGTTCGGGCCTCTGCAATATCTGTGTTTATGCTTGGCCCTCAAATCGGACCTGTTCTAGGACCACTTATTGGCGGAGGTATCATTTCTACCACCACCTGGAGATGGATTTTTGGCTTTCTAGCCATCCTTGGGTTTGTGGTTTGGGTCTGGATGCTGTTTTGTCTTCCTGAAACCCTCCGTGCGAGGGTAGGTAATTCCTCGGTGAACGCAAAAAGCCCCTGGGTTTCGTTACCCAAATTCAACCAGCGCGTTGATATCGACGAGGGGACCATTATTATGAAACGGCCAAGTGCGATGAATGTTTTCAAAATCCTGAAATATCCGCCCATGATCATTGCTTCGACAAACGTGGCTCTCTTATTCGGAGGTTACTACTGCGTGGCTGTTACACTGCCTAGAGTCCTGCAGGAGACCTATAAGTTCTCATATGGTGCTACAGGTGCTGCATACATCGTGCCTGGGGTAGCCATGGTGACAGGCTCCCTGTTGAGCGGTCGTTTGGCAGATAAAGCACGTGCCCGGGCTATCGAGCAGAGTCCGAATGGCATAGTCCCACCAGAATTCCGCCTACGCTCTCAGATTTACGGTGTTGTTGCTTTTCCCATCGGGCTTGAGATGTACGGCTGGTTCAGTCACTATGAGCTTCACCCTGCCTCTGTGCTTATTAGCACATTCATTAGTAAGGACTCCCACCCTCCCCCTTTTACAGGCCTAGATCAGATACTAACCGAATGAACGTTGTTTTATTAGTTGGCTTCTCTATGTCCTGGGTATTTGCTACTAATACCACCTACATGACCGAATGTCGGCCAGGCGCAGCTGCGACTTTAGTGGCTCTTGCCGGGCTCTTCCGCAATCCTGCTGCCGCCCTCGCTTCGGTCATTATCGATCCCGTCGTTGAGAGTATTGGCATGGGCTGGGCATTCCGTGCTCTCGCAGCGGTGAACCTCGTCTGCATCGGGCTTGTAATCCTGCTAATCCTCTATGGACCGGACTGGCGCAAGAAGATGGTCCGAGATCAGCCAATGGGTGGGAACTGCCCATTGAAACGAGCAGCAGCAGCTAAAGCAGCAGCCGCAGCGGGGCTTGATCCTGCGTCCGGCACTTCCAATACTAGCAAGACCGACGACAACAACAACACCCAAGATACGAAATCCGAAATAGACAACCGGATTACGCATCTTGAGGACATGATGAAAAACATGGTGAACAAGGATGATATTCAGTCCATGATAGACCAGCGCCTTGAAGCGGAGCTGCAAGCCCTTCCTTCAACATGGAGGTTGAGTGATTTGGATCGAGCGAGTCGAAGAAATTCACCAACAACACTCTCGGATGTGCCGCTAATCGGCATGCCCCGGTCACCTCGAGAATTTTAAACAAAGTAAATTTCCCAAGCGAGAAAAGAGAGAGACTGCATTCGAGCCTCGAAAAAAATAAGAAGATTCGAATGGGGCCAACAGGCACGCGGCTTAGCAGTTTTTCTTATTTTTTTTCTCAATACGGAGCAGTTCAACCTTCTTTCCTCACCATTTGTACATTATCACCAGCAATCGACTAGAAAAATACCCTATAGAGTTAATGTTAATGATAAACTTAGTTTTACTTCCGCCTTGTTATTCGCTGTGAACCAATAACGGATGCTGAAATTCGACATGCTGGTGATGCTCTGGCGTGGAATATGGAGCATTGGATGTAAAAGTCGCATATCCCACATCTAGGCCTCGTGCCGTCTATTTCGGTCCGAATACCAATCATCACGTATAGCGCAATCGCATGTAAAGGTACGATTGGGCCTTAGCACGTAAAAAAGTGCCCGGCCTCTAGTGAATTATGTCCACATTCTTGGAATTTACGTACATAGCGAATGTGAAAGATTTGGTTTGTTGTTCCATCATTTCTAAATATACTTCCGGCACGCTGCGCCAGCCGACCAACCATCTTCGGCCGAACTCTTAGCTGATGCATGTTGATGCATGTTAAGGCATGTTGTTGTTGGCAGATAAAACTCGCGTTCTCCACACCTTGGGCCTTAGCGCAGGATTCTGCCCACTAGACATGGGGGGGCCAAATGCATGGGTTCAAGAGCTATTCATATCTACCCATTCACGTACATCAAGGAGAGGACTTGCCCATCTAAGCCACTGTAGCAGAGGTCAAGAGCAAGCAAGAGCCTCAACTTTGCCAAGGAATGAAAGGATGCCATGGAGGATGATTGGAAGCTATGCTGCATGACTTAATTCCCGAAGCCATGGCGAAGAAATTTGAGGCAGTCACCAGAATTTGCCTTTGTTTAGCGTTCTTGGAGAACAAAGGGAGGGGAAGTAGCGAGACATTGTATCCACCATGAAGGGAGATATCCTAAATATGGATTATGTTTGAAACTCCTGACAAGAGCTAAATTTGTCGTGGCTATGGCCACTTTTTGACCGTTGCTTCAGAAGTCCTCCCTTCTTCCTTAAGGCGGAGTTTGGACGATGCCGAGAGAATTGAGCGGAGTGGACATTCGTTGGGGAGAAAATATAGATCTGTATCTTTGGAGCATATTAATAGCCAAGTGAAGGCTTCGGAGTGAAGAGGCCTGAATAGGGTATTCTTTTTGTGCCAAAAAAATCTCATAATTAGTTCTCCCAACACCACGCAACCGAACCGCTGGCTGTTCGGTAATCATGGCTTCTTCACCGCTCATCGCGGTAGCTCTCTGCTGTTTGTTCTTCATATGTGTGCACCGTCTTTTGAATCCTCCTCGATCATTCCCACATAATGTCCCAACCATCCCAATATACGTCTCTTTTCTCGGCTTTTTCACCAAGCTAGACCAAACTGAGATCTACAACCAATATCTCAAGCCGGCGCTTGAACAGCATGGAGCTGTATGCTACTTTTTTGGAGCCCGTTGGAATATTCTTGTGCAGCGGCCGTCGCTCCTCTCCGATGTCTTAAAACAGGAGGACATATTTGCGAAAAGCGGCAACCAGAAAAAGATCCCGTACAGCGTGATAGCTGACTTGACGGGAGACAATATCATCAGCTCACATGGTGCTGTTTGGAAGCTCTACCGGGAAGTTATGAGCCCCGGTTTTCAGAAGCCGGACTTTGACACTGCAAAGATAAAAGGAAATGCACAAAAACTCGTACATTTGCTTTTGGACGAGCAGAAGTCCTGCGGCTGTGAGCGTGGCGTTATGGTGAACCCCTTTTTACAGAGATTTTCCATGCAGACGTTGGGGGATATCCTCCTGGGGACTGACTTCAAGGTAAGTCAACAGCGGGCACCCCAACCCATCGCATCATCATGCTGACCTCGATGCCCAGACACTCGAGTCGCCAACGGCAAAACTTCACCTCCTCCATACTCAGTTGAAACGTGAAATCTTCAAACCACTATTTTTGAGTCTTCCCTTCCTCGATCTGCTTCCAATCTCGTCCCGCCAACGCTCACGGGGTCTTATTCGAGAGTTTGAGGATGAACTTCTCAAAATTGTTCTTCAAGGAAGCCAAGAGAAATCATCGCCAGACGATCCGTCACTCATTACCTTGATGAAAGATGCTCACAAGGAAGGGAAGTGGACTGATCGCCAGCTACGTAAGTCATTAACTGGTGCCTCCATATTCCCCAACAGTATGGCTTACTATAGTGATAGGTGACAATATCAAAATCACATTTATTGCAGGGCATGAAAACGTTCAACAGTTCCTTAACAGCCTGCTTTATGTCTTGGCAACCCATCCAGACATGCAAGAAAGGCTCAGGGATGAGGTCGCAAGCATGTCACCCGCCGCTGCGGATAACCCAGCCAACCTTAAGAACCTCCACCTGCTCAACATGGTCATCTATGAGACGCTCCGGTTATTTCCTCCAATTCCACAGCTGGTTAATCGAAAGACCACTTCCACCGTCCGTCTGGGTGATTGTGTTATTCCACAAGGGACTTACGTGGGTTGGACGGCATTTGGGGCCCACAGGGATGCGCAGACATGGGGGGATAATGCAGAGGACTTTGTGCCACAAAGGTGGGGATCCACTGCTCAAGAGGCTCACACGCGTTTTCGAGCCGCCAGTAGTAAAAGTCAGCTTATTTCTTTCCATGGAGGCCGGAGGTCATGCTTGGGAAAGAACCTTGCCCTGGTAGAGACCCGTATAGCACTAGTCGAAATGCTCAGGGCCTGTAGGTGGAGGTTCGAAGAAGGCCTCGAGGTTAAATTCACGCCTGGAGGCTTGCTTGCTCCGGTGGGTATGAGGTTGGTCTTTGAGAACACAGCAGAAGATTTCCCCATACAGCCCAAACGGCCCACGGCCGGTCTCGACGGGGACCTTAATGTGTGAGGTTCTTCCATCGCTCTTCGAATTCCTTTATTCACCAACTGGTGAAACTTTTTCTGAAATCGTTTAGCGAGGCGTCGGCTTGGGTAACTCTTTTCCAGTTAGACTTTACATTAGACACCCTAATTGTTAATCCAAATCAGTTGTGCACTTGGCATGACTTTGAATTCTGAACTTCCATTTCGCCTATACGGTCTCGTTGAGGAAAGTGTTCATTGTGCTTGGTGCATGAATGACACACGGTGATTCTAGCCATATGATACCACATCCGCCACTGCGGCACATTTAACACAACCATGCTTATACCCTGCCCAACCCTGTACCAAAGTTATGTCGGCAATTCGGTCTATCTGACTGCGAGGGCAATACCCAGCCGCCGCCTGCGGAAGTAAAGTGCAGCGATGAGCTTTGACTCCGCTCAGCACCTTCTTTCTTCGATCGAAGCTGACCGGACGCCGAGGCGATCATACGCGGCATCTCAGCGCCTTCAGTAAAGACGTTCGACTTTGGAATCCATGCACCTCCCATCGAGTTATGCCGCCTCGTGCAATAAAATCTAGGTTCAGGGACCTTGCAAGAAACTTCAATCCTGTATTGACCTGTGCTGGATATCCATGTCTCCGCGAGACAATCGTTGATAGGCGGTTTTGACGTCATTCCTTGTCAACAAGGTTGGATACTTCGGTGATCATCAACCCATCGGTTCGTGCCACTGACGGAAGATCGCCTAACCTAGAATCCTTATTAAGAATTAATAATCAAAACAAGAACTCTTCTCACCTTGATCGAGATCCATCTCGATACAACAGAAGTTTTCGCCCATACGGGTCAAGAATCCCTGTGAATATGTATCTTGTTGACTTTCCGTACGCCCGGTTGGGGTTGATGGGGAGGTGCTCCGGGTCCAAACGGATTTCGAGTACGGCCACCGATTTTCATCATCAAGTAAACACAGATTATCACTGACGTCTTGGCACGCACATCTTCACACTGGTGCATTGTTTCATGCCCTGGACCCTGCTCCAGAAACTTTCTGGAAAACAGGGGCGGTCCTGGTCAAGGCAAAGGAGAATAGTTGTCGAAGGGCCAGGCGTTGCGTAAACCCGACCAAGCACAGTAGGCCAGCCTGTCAGACAGAGCGGACCAAGATGAAAGGGGCTTTTGTTCAGCAGTTCTTCATGGGTGTGCATCTCTTTATGCAGGTTCTTCTCTGTCAGTTGCCAGGATCAATGAACCTCACCCGTATGGCCTTTCAAACCCAACAAGGGTTCAAGTTGCCATTATTGAGAAGTCGTAATACTCTCTGCATCTCCCAATACTACCCCAGGTCTCGGCTCGATGGTGAGTTTCCCCACTGTCGGCTTTCTCACAACAAGCGGATTGAAGATGATGTTGTTTTGTGGTGGCTTTAGAGTAGGTGGTGTGTGCTTAGGAATGGGATTGCTGACATAATCACGACCTTGAATATCACATGATATGATTTATTCCTTTGATGCCTCTTGAGATTCTCACAGCTTCAATGTTCAAGCGTCATTCACAGGTTCATTACAAGATAGCTTTGGGATTCAATACCATGCAAGAAATAAGATTTTTAATTTCTTATTCTTCGCTCTCTTGATATGTCTGGTCGTCGTATTCTCGATGCCATCACGTTTCTCAATGCCTCTCGTAACGTTGCTGCAAAACATATCGCGCTGCAGAGAAGGGCACTTGACCATCATGCGCGTACATCGTTTTTAACAAAGGAGGTTAAAGCTCAGGCCGACCAAATTGGCCTTGCCGTGAAGGCTGCTTCTGATTTAGCTCGAAAACTCGACGAGCCATCTCCACCAAGTGCCGAATCCTACCGCGCGGCCGCAAGTCCGGGCGATAAACATGTGTTCGAGGAAGCTCCGAACGGGCGCAAAGCGCAGGGTAGCAGTGCTGTATTTGACAAGGAAGCCGAACCGGAAACTGCACGATCGAAAACAGACGGTGATATTGCTATTGAGAGCTCGGAAGTGATACTCGAAGAGCCAACACCGGTATCTTCAGAGAAGGAAAGCAATATAGCCGCAGGCGAGGCGGGCATTGGTCAAGAAGAGATTCCAAAGGCTATGATGGGCCAGCTTTTTCGTAGCGCGAAAGTCTCGAACTCCCTTTTCCGAGACCGAAGGTCGGGCGCAAGCGCACGGGGTTCAGAAATGGGTGCGGCCATTGCGTCCTCGGGCATCAGTTCGGTACGCTTGGGAAATGTAGATAACTCCTCGACGGAAAGTACAAATGGGGGCTTTACCGCCACCAATAAATTTACTCCAATGCTATCTACCTCTGTAGATCAAAGCGTTTTGGAAACGCCAATTGATTCTATAGGACAAGCAGCAGAGTCGTCCGTCTCTCAGCCAGTAAGCTCTTCCCCGTAACCAGTGGTGTGCGAATTTGGCTGAATAGTCGAAGCAGGTGGAGCCTGATGCGGTGGAAGATATCAAAGAATCCCCGTCGAAACCCGAATATCAAATGGTACAGTCTCGTGTCCCTTCATCCCGAATTGGGAGGTTATGGGAATACGGTGGACTTGCGACATCTATGGCTTTGGGTGTAGTGGGGGAGAGTCTTCGCAGGGTCACTGGAGGCGATGAAAACAACGCAGGCTCCGTACTTTTGAGTCCAGGGAATATAGAGCGCCTTGTCGCAAAGTTGTCCAAAATGAGAGGTGCTGCTCTTAAATTAGGTCAAATGCTAAGTATCCAAGGTACGTCTTGACCCATAGCCAACATTCATGCCCCGAGATTTGGTTGACACAAGAGCCTGTTTTTAGATTCAAGTATGCTGCCACCAACGATACAAGAGGTGCTGCAGCGAGTCCAAGATAGGGCAAACTATATGCCATCATCGCAGCGAGACAAGGTTCTTTCAGACAATCTAGGGCCTAACTGGCGAGACCTTTTTGAATCCTTCGATGAAATCCCCATGGCTGCTGCCTCAATTGGCCAGGTACATGGGGCAATTCTAAAAGAGACCGGTCAGCGCGTGGCCGTCAAGGTGCAATACCCAGGCGTCGCAGATTCAATCGACTCAGACCTGAATAATCTATCAATCCTACTTACCGCATCACGCCTTTTACCAAAGGGTCTATATCTGGACAAAACAATTGCAAACGCACGTACCGAACTTGCCTGGGAGTGCGACTACATCCGAGAAGCCGAATGCGGCCGTCGATTCCGAGAGCTCCTCAAGGACGACACTACTTTCCTCATCCCTGAAATCATCCCATCCGCGTCCGGAAAGCAGGTTCTCACAATGGAACGACTGGATGGTATCGCCGTAACGAGAATCCAAAACTTCACACAGTCCCAACGAGACCGGATAGGGACCCAGATTATGGGACTCTGTCTGCGAGAAATTTGCGAATTTAGATACATGCAAACCGACCCGAACTGGACCAATTTTCTTTATAATGCCAAAACAAACCGTCTTGAATTACTTGACTTTGGCGCCTCTCGAGAATACCCCGCTGAGTTTATATCGCTCTATGTCCGCTTACTTGTTGCTGCGTCCCGAAATGAGCGCGAGGCATGTCGTGACCTCTCCAAGGAGCTGGGTTACTTGACCGGGTTTGAGTCTGAGGCCATGGTAGATGCCCATGTATCTTCGATCATTACCATCGCTGAACCGTTTATGCGGTCTTCGCCTGAGGTTTATGATTTTAGTAACCAAACCATAACCGAGAGAGTTCGGGATTTCATTCCTTTGATGTTGCGGGAGCGACTGACGCCGCCGCCGGAAGAAACCTATAGTTTACATCGCAAGTTGAGCGGTGCGTTTTTGCTTTGCGCCAGGCTGGGAAGCCGAGTGAGGTGTCGGGGCCTGTTTGAGAATGAAGTGAAAAAAATTGAAGCGGTTTAGCCGGCAACTAGACTGTATGTTTGGGTAAATTGCCTTTGTACTATGCCACGATTGAATTCCCCCTTCTTCTACTAAATGTACCATAGATAGACATATGTTTGTAAAATAGAGTATTGATTTAATATTATTATGCTTATGTTACATCACTAAAAAGATCTATCTCTTGAAATAAAGGTACATGAGAAAAACAGATTCTTCCTTGTGTACTTTGGAGGCCGGGCGGGTGACGGTCCTTTCAACGGTAAGGAGATGGATAAGACGGTATTACCTACCGTAAGCCATTTTGCCATCGCATATGGTCCATCCCGACGGTAAGTTGTGCTCGGTCTTCGAAAATTGTGGGTATATCCATCGCTCAAGAGTATTCGCGACTGGTTTGGGCCCCTAAGGTGGTTGTCTGCTCAAAGGGTGTTGCTAGAACGAAGAGTACGGCACCAAGCTGGTGAACTCGCGTTAAGCTACCATTCCCGATGCGGTGAATGATATCACCTAAACGTGCCGGGCACTTCATGTTTTGTCGCTTTCGAAGATGAGCTTGAAGTATTTCTTGACACCATCGCAGATGCCTTCTTTATCCTTCCACGACGCGAATTTATCCTCGAGCTCACAAGCGACCCACTTTATTTCGGACCAAAACTCCCTTTCGATATCCTCCTCAAACTGCTCGATTGACTCTTCGGGAATTGTCCACGGGCGAATAAAATTCCCTTCTTCATCTCGGACAGGGTCAATAGGATGGTCATCAAATATTGTGGCGGGGTTAAACTTGGGTACGTTTGCATGGATGAAAAATGGGCGAGGCGACTTGGCTACCGATGGATCTTTAACACGCCAAAGTCCTTGCTGGGTTAATTCGAAATCATCAATCGGGTCGAATTGAACCATTGCTGATCCAGCCATGCCACCTTTGATCCGATGTCCAATTGCACGAATACGCTCACTAACTTGGTAAAAGGGGTCGCCGACAGCCGTGGCCGCTGCAATAAAGGTCTCCTTGTCCCCCTCACCTGCTGCCCCTTGGGAGAAGAGGGGATAGTAGTGTGAAGGGCCGTAGTAATTATAATAAGTGGCCAGCATTAGGGTCTTGTAGTGAGTCTTTTTGGAAATAAGAAGCTCTCCAGATTCCGTCGAAGCGCGAATGGTCATTCTTGGTTCGGGTTGAGAAGCGATCTTGTAGAGTAAGGGGGATGCACTTGACCCCCAAAAGTCTGGCCAGGTGACCATTTTGAGAGAAGCAAAGGGATCCGAGAGAAACAAGACGGTAGGATCATGTAGGGGGAATGCATCGGCGTCTAGAAACAGCATTTCTTCGAAGGAAGAAAAGAGCATAGCGAATGGTTTGTATTGATACTGAGCTATTTCGGCGGTCTCAGGAGCAAAATTCAGTATATTCTCAAGAACGACGCATTTAGCGTTTAGTGAGGGTAACACATCTTCACAAATATGAGGTTCGTATTCTTCGTCTGACGCAAGGAACACCTCCATTGGTAGTGTCGAGCCGCGGTTCCGAAGCATTCGAAGGGAGATCGTGAGAACGGGAAGATACGGCCCACCGGCGGTCGATACTAAACCGCGGGTGCCAGGCACATAGTAAGGCCGGTGGCCTTGCTGTTCGATAGTTTTCAGAAAACCAGCATGTTGATTTTTCATCTTGTCGACGTCTTCCGGTGGCATTATCATTTTGTCAGGACGTTCGCTCTCTTCTTTCGGATTGAACCACGTCGACTCGCCAGACTCGGTTCGCTGCGGAGGTTCGACATCCGGGGCATATTTGGCTAGAATGGGTTGAAAAGCCTGCCAAAATTCACCGTGCGCTTCCGGGCCCTTATCACTTTCCGTCACGTCCCCGCCAAATTGGGCATCGTTCGTTCTTGGGGTATAACGCCATTGACTCGAAAGGTAAAAGATCACAGCGATACAGACGAAGGTGGATACCACTAATCGAAGTCTGGAAGGCGACGGGATTCTCAGCATTATCTCTTTTGTGTCACAAATGGTAATCTCCAAACCTGGATGAGCTCGCATGAGGTTAGTGATACCAATTTCCCTTCCTCTTCTCGAGGGGGGAGCTGACTTACATACAATCTGCGTACTAGTTCACCAGAGCATTTGGGAAACAAAGCCACCGAAGATAGAAATATGCAGGCTTAGTCAAGACTGGATTTGGAAGCGGGCAAATCCTCACTTCATCCCCCATACGGAAAAATCAAAAAAGACAGTTAACAAAAAGGAGGCATGTTTTTCTCAGACGTGAAGATCGACTCGCATCAAAAACGAGATGCAGGTCTAGTTCGTTAGCTAACGGGGGTCCGGCTAGGTCGATCAGTCACATGAGGCCGGCTGTTGGCTTCGTCATGGTCTTGGCACGTGCCGAGGGAGAGATGATGTCACTCACGTGTCCAGTGTCTACAGCATATACAGAATGTATTCAAGCATAAAGAGCTCAATACATTGGTATCGCGGGACTATCCATCTAATGAAGAGTTGCTGAGGCGCCATTGACGGCGCCTTCTAACAGCCAAAGATGAATCAAAACCCTTGGAGGCATGAGACAGTATAGTGTGCTCCGTATACGGCTCAAACATGTCGTCGTCATCGTTCCCATCAGTGATCCTTGGTTGCTTCATGGAATTAACACTACTCCGCGCCGGTGTTTCAATCTCCTTGTCTTCCTGGACAAGGCTGAAGAAGCTGTACATGAAGCGAAGCGTTAGGTGAAGGAAACAACCTGCCAGTATGCCAAACACAGCTGCGACGCCGAAAAAGGTGTACAGCGGCTACCATGGCGTGACATGTATTAGCCCAATGAAACTTCATAGTGAATATTGCATGGGAGCGTAAATGCAAATTACTATAAGGGCGTTAAAGAATGGGACCCGCGTAACCTAAAATGCTCACCTCGAACTTTGACAGCAACCGAAATGGCAGCTTGCAGATGTAGTAGACATTGACAAGGACATGGAGGAACGGCCGGGATAGGATGCCCAGTAGTGCAACGAAGAGGGAGTATATGATGGTAATTGGATAGAGAAGATAAAAGCCGAGGGCTCTAACCACCGAAGACCAACCCATCGTGACGGATATTCATGTCGTTAAGAAGCGTCATACGCGCCAAACGCTTCTGCCATGCGCGGCTTTCCTTGGATCTGGCGGCAAAAGGAGGAGAACAGGTGTGTTTGTCCTGTTTGCCTCATGACGCCAAGCCCAAGCCCTAACTTCCCGCTCTGTTGGGGCGATAATCAATGCTTGGGCAAATGAGTCCCGCCACCGTCAGAACTCACCACATAAACTTATCTTTATTGATCAGGCCAATACAGCCTCCATAGAGGGCTATTTTGATACAACTTAATGATTGATTGAGTAACGACATCATGGGGAACGCCCCATCCAAGCCTGGGCCGTCCGGCAATCACCAACCCGCCCCCGCGGATAATGACAAGAGAGTGAACCGCAGGACATCTATACAAGCTCTGTCAAGTAGCAAGGCGCCGGCTGCCGATCCGTCGGCTTCTAAGGACACTGCGACCGGTTATTCTGTATCCCAAAGACAGCAAACCCCCGTTCACCACCGCCTTCAATCACGAAACGTTGCCGAACCCCCTATCCGAGAAGACAGACTTGAGCGCCACAACTCCCGCAGGTCGCGTGGAAATGCTGATCGTGAACTACCAATCAATATCAAAGATGCCACTCCCGCGCAGCCGTCAAGGGCAGTACAGGTACCTGACATTCCCTCGGCCCACCGCGACGACTCTTCATTTTCCAAACCACCTCAAAATACGTACTATACTACGCCTTCACATATTTCACGGCCTCCGCGGTTACCATTGCCCATAGGGGATTCTATGACAGCACCGGGTTCACCCATAACTGTTAGTGGTTCATTAGGCGCTGTGACAGCTTTTGATAATGCAAATTTGGAGGTGTCACCCGACAAGTCGGAACTGGGCGATTATACAGTTGATGATGATGGCCTTGGATATGGCCTAGGGTCTTACGGGTCTGGAGAGTCCGCTAAAACGGTTCCAACGGTTGTCGAATGGAAAGCCGGTGGGGAAAAGGTGTATGTCACGGGGACATTTGTAAATTGGTCCCGGAAATTCAAGTTGCACAGAAGGTGAGTTTGGGAAAATAGGGGGGAGCAAGGGTCTCTACCCCTCGGGAGTATCATGGGAATGCATAAGTGCTAACTAAGTATTAATGCGCAGTGATACTGAGCGCGGCCTTTTTACCACCACGCTCCAGCTCCGGCCAGGAACTCATCACCTTAAATTTATAGTGGACGGTACTATGAGAACGTCAGACCTATTACCTACTGCTGTTGACTTTACCAATCACCTCGTCAACTATATTGAGATAAGCCCCGATGAGATACGGCGGGCAAGAAGGGAAAGTGAGAAGCCGCCCAAAGTCATCGTACCACCCGGTATCTACCCTCCACAGGTCCTACCGGAGTCTCTTCCAGAAAACCCTGATGCGCTGGAAGATTCCGATAGAGAAGAACCCGAAGAGGAAATACCCATGGGAGATTTCCGTACCATCATTCCACAGTTTCTTGTTGATATCGATAGAGATGAAGACGATCCTGAATATCAGCAAGCTGCTAATGTGATTAGCGGCTCTGCTACACCACCAACGCTACCCTTGTTCCTTGCTCGGTCGATTCTAAACGGTACGGCTCCCGGGAAGGACGATAACAGTGTACTGAACTACCCCAATCACACCGTTTTGAATCACCTCGCAACAAGCAGTATTAAAAACGGCGTTCTAGCCACAAGTGTGACGACAAGGTATAAACGGAAGGTATGTCTTACTACTTTTCTCTCACCCCTTTTCTTTGGCCTTTACATGTTAGTAGCGTAACATACAAATTCGACTGGCTTACCAAAATACTTACTCTGCAGTACGTGACAACGATCTTGTACAAACCAACCGAAACGGGATAGATAGCAGGCCCCATCTTCTTGCGCTTCTCCTCACCAGCTTCCATCCCCATTTCGGGAATATCCTGGTCCGACTTTCGGTTTTCATCCGCATCAAATCTTTACGCCGGAGCCCTTTTAACGATTTTTCTTTACCTATCTCTTTTTATATATCCTTGATACCAAGTTTTGACATCTTGATTTTCTATCATAAACCAGGGGGGGCATCTATACAGAGGTTGGATTAGGGCGTGGGATATGCATTTATGAGAAACGAAGTCTGGTACAGTGGAGGGGAAATGGTTGGATCTTGGAGATTAGGAAACTGAGGAAGGTTCATTCATGCTACGAGTACATGCGCAAATGACATGACAGCAACGACTAATGACAGGAACCCACCTTTTTCCTCGTTTATTTTCCCTTGTTTTTCTGATTGTCCCATTTTATATGATGCTTCTGTTTGGCCGGGAATCTTTTAAACACCGAGAGCCTTGGTAGGTGGTGATGCATCACCGGGGATCACAGCGACCCGCCTTATCAGTTATTTGATGACGGAGAAAGGATAGACACGGTAAAGATTCATTTGAATGAATTGATCGTATGCACCAGTGGAAGAGAGGGCGGAAAATGCTGTGACATGTATAGACGGCGCTTTGCTTCATATTTTCGATGGCCACGAGTTGTAAGGTATTCGGACCCGTTTTGTGATATAACGCTACTTATTTCATGGTTGAAGGATAGAAAGTCGCTCATTTCATTTCTTCAACTAGATCTCTCGGCTCCGTCGCATCCAAGCTTCATTTCTACTTGGACCATTATCTCAATTAACTTGAATACACTGGAACGGATAAAGAAGCTTCTGTTTTTTCTGTATTTGTTTTCACTTAGGTGGGCGACTACTCCGGTTGGCAATAACTTGGATATAAGTATTACCACGTGACAGGCTTTCGGTAGTTTGGGCACGTGCTCAGCTAGTGCGGAGAACGGTTAAGGGAAAACTTTCTGCCGAGCCAATAACAGAGCAGAAAAGTACCACGACACAGCTCCTTGTCCGGCATCACAGTGATATCCAGGGAAGTTTGGTCGAACCGAGCAGCGCCATGCATGAAAGGGCACGTTTTGCGGGCTTTCATTATGAACAGCAGCCCGCAGTCCAATGGCTACCATCGCGTGCACCACGCTTGGTCACGATGTGGCGAGCGATTTGCCGAAGCCGGGATTAAGAGCTCTCCCCGCCCTATCGCGCAGCTTCTACATAAAGAAAGCTGTCGCACGGCGCTGTATAGCTAGGATGGCACTCTCTATGCACATTCCCATCGAACAATGCTGTTAAAACAGGCACTCGCAACGGGTGCTGCCCTCTCCCTTGGTGGCACCGCATTGGCGGCAGCTCTACCAACTGTTGACCTCCCCGTCTCTGCGACGACGGGAGAGCTTACTCCCGACTACTCGGATGTATATTATGCCGAGGGTGCCGGGAAGTCTTTGCTTCTGGGCAACGATGGGAGCGCTGTAACAGGTGGTTTTCGCGTCTGGAGTCTCGACGAGGACCAAACTTTGAAGGAGGTGGCTCGTCGCACGCATGGCCGTACCAAGACTGCTAGATTCGTGTATGGTGTTGCAGGAAGGGATCTTGTTGTCACTATTGCGGCGCCGGACTCGATACTCCGTCTCTTCGATGTCCATGGTTTGGAGGAGATCACTTCTGCTCGGAAGAAGCTACTTGGTGACTGGTCGGCCATATGCCCATGGCGCAGTCCGGAGACTGGATGGCAGTATCTATATCTATTTGGGAAGAACAAAACCGTCCAATTAGTTATTCGCGAGAAGGACGAAAAGCTTGAAGTTCTTGAGGTACGTTCTCCCAGTGCAGTGCTGAAAGGCTGATAACAAAACACCCCTAACAAAATCATCAGGTCCAAACTTTCGAAATTCCGGTGGAGCCAGATTCCTGCGCCATTTCCACCGATGGAACTGCTTACTTTGCAGCTGAAGACAAGACCATATTTACTTTCAAGGCGTCCGAGTCGACGGTTGCCCCTGAGATTAAAGAACTTGGAGAAGTCTCGGAAGATGTGTCAGGGTTGGGTATCTACGTTTCTCCCAAGTCTGACTACCTTTTTGTTGCACAGACTGGCATCGTCGAGGTTTACTCATCCGATTTAAAGCTGCAGGGGGCAATGAACCTTACTGGCCCGGCAGATATAGAGATAGCAGGACTATCCATCCATCAGGGTGAAACTGATCTGTACCCTGCAGGGATTCTTGCTTACTCCCTAGAATCGGATGATGGCGAGTCCTATGGCATCAGTTCACTGGCGACAGCCTTTGAAGAGGATGTTTTGGGAGTTAAGCTTAACACCAAGTACACTCCAAGACCGGAGGACTATTCGGTGAAGGGACCCGAAAGTAATGGCTTCAAGGACAAATCCTGCGAGCTTTCTTGTTTTGCAGGGTTCAAGGGTTCGGACTGCACCGAATTCACCTGTAAGAATGATTGCTCCGGTCACGGTACATGCGAAGGCCCCAACGAGTGCAAGTGCAAAGACTCCTGGGCCGGCCCGGATTGTTCATTCGTCCTCACCGAGGCCAAGTACGAAACCGACGCTAACGGTGGCGACGGTGACGATCCTGCTATCTGGATCTCTCCTGAAAATCCCGAAAAATCCACGATCATCACCACGACAAAATCGGCGGAAGGTGCGGGACTTGCTGTATTTGACCTGAAAGGGAACCTCCTCCAGCACATGGATGCTGGGGAACCCAACAACGTGGACGTGATCTACGGTTTCAAGGCTGGCAATCGTACAATCGACCTTGCCTATGCTGCTTGCAGGGCTGATGATTCACTGTGTTTCTTCGAAATCACCAGCGAGGGTTTACTCGCTTCCATCCCTGGTGGTACTCAGAAGACTCCCGGTGATTACACTACTTACGGCTCCTGCACCTACCGTTCCCCAACTAGCGGGAAGCAGTATGTCTTCGTCAACTCGAAATCCGCGGTGTACCTCCAGTACGAACTCACTACATCCGATGACGGGAAGTTAAAGACTACCCTCGTGCGAACCTTCGATGGCGGCTCAGGTGGCCAGGTTGAAGGCTGCGTCGCAGACGAGGAAGCCGGCCTCCTCTTCGTCGGCGAAGAGCATGAGGGCCTATGGAGCTATGACGCTGAACCTGGCGGATCTCCTAAGGGTACTCAAATTGCCCAGGTCGGTGACGGTACCCTCGAGGCTGATGTCGAGGGAGTTGCCTTGGTATACGGCAAGTCGGTCAAGGAGGGATTCTTGATCGCCTCGATTCAAGGCGTTAGTGCATTCTCAGTCTTCCGTCGCGCTGCTCCCCACGATCACGTTGGTGTTTTTACAATCGGAGCCTCGGCCGATGGAAAAATCGATGCAGTGAGTAACACGGACGGTGTTGCGGCGGTTGGCACTAAACTGTCTGAAGACTTTCCTCATGGAATCATCGTCACGCACGACGATGCAAATGAGCTTCCTGACGGAACAACCCATGAAATGGCATCCTTTAAGTTTGTCAACCTGGCTGATGTTTTTGGCCAGCTTGGAGTGTTGAACGAGGTTAATAGTGAATGGGACCCACGAGCCTAGGTGTACCCGCCGTCTCTTTTAGATACCATTCTTGTTTATACTTGCCGAATTTAGGCCTTTTTGAAAATTTTGTATATAGTTAATAATTTCTCTCAAATACCATTTCAACCATCACGATTAATACGTATTTGTTAGTGCATGTTTCTCGTACATGTGAAATTGGCTGTAAGTCTCAAGGTTCCCTCCAGCAAAATATACATTCGCCCCTTTTACCCCTGATCCATACATATCCAGGACTAAAAACAGAAGATAACGTACATAATAAACCAACAACTCTAGATCCTTTCAATATTCACTCTCTTTCAACCATCCTAGAACTTCCCACCTCGCACCCCTTGTCTCCATCCCATACAGCCAACGAGCCCCAACGCAGCACCCAGCCCAACACCACTAACAACTCCCCTCCTCACCAGACTCTCAGGCACATCCATCTTCAACCCGCTCAACTTTCCTCTCCTCGCACCCGCCGCCACCATCCCCATCGCAGCCGCACACATCACACCACTCGCTAGCATCCATCGATCTGTCTCCAACTGTGACTGACTACCCAACAACCTCCATGCACGATCTTGCCATTCGATCTGTTCTTTTCCCCACATGCTCAGTACCAAGGCGCCAGTTGAGAAGATCAGCCCGCCTACCACGCCCCGGCTGCCGTGGACGATGAGTCGGTGGGTGTAGTGTGATAGAGAGCGGGGTTTGCGGAGGAGAGTCGTGATAGAGGCACTGGCGAGCGAGATGATGCCCGCTACACCTACACCGGCGCGGAGGACGTGGATGGTTAGGATTGCGTGGGCATGCGGCTGGTCTTCGGCGTAAGCGGATTGGGTGAAGAGTTTGTCCATTTTGGATTGAAATGTAGATACGTTTCGATCTTTTATGCTTTGTTTATAAGAGCTGAGGTGTGAGTGATGCCTGATGATGTATTGAAACCAATGACAATGCTATGTTTTTGGCTGGTAATCGGAGTGAGAAAAAGCATGCTCGTATCAGGTTCTACGGATTAAATAGTGAAGCTCATCGTCCAAGTTGACATATTACTCGAAAAGCGGCCTGTCGGAGAGAAGACTCCCCGAGCCTGAGTGATGCTATAAGAAAAAAAACACCGCGATCCTTGTCGTCAGGCTCCAGCATTATGCAGCTCTCTTAAGGACGGATGAATTCAATTAGATTCAACCGTATGATAATTGGCTGCAAAGAATAGAAAAAATGGAACTATCTGTTTAGCGGGAAATGATCCCCCACATCGCGCGGCGAGATCGAATGTGCTTGTTCTTCAACGCGAAGGCCTGTCATCCGGCGACTTTACGACGATTGAGATCAGGTATCAAAGTAATGGGCGAGCTGAGGCGGAACCCCGAGGGGCTTCCCGTCTGCTTCAGAGAGCGCACTTCTTCGCTGCACCGGTAGATTCTGTGTCAGGCCCTGAAGATGTTGAGCCGATGCTAAAGACACTGACATTGGGCAGGCAGCTTTCCATCGACAAAGTACGACGGAATGATACTGAATCCATGCTGTTTTATTGTCAGTTTTCAGGAAGCAAGAACAGTACTCGAAGGGGGAAGGAGAAGAAGAAGGAGAAGGAAGCTTACTCCATAGCCGTTGTGCTAAAGTACAGCACTATCCTCAAAGCCGGCACCTCAATTCATTGCAGACGCCATGGGCATCACTGGGTCAAATGCGCCCATAACGTGCAATATTGGGAAATGTGTCTCTGATATAAAGCTTCCATCGTACATTTCCTTTGCAGCCATTTGGTTAGATTCACGTACTAATGATGCACCTATCCGGAGCAAAACTGCATCCATTGAATAATGCCACAAGTGTCTTGTCCGCCTGCAACGTGGAGCTTAGCAGCTCCCGTTGAGATATTCATACGGGTTGGTGACAGCATTTAATAGCATTCGGTCAACCTCCCCTGGAAATATAGATGCAAAAGTTCCCAGTTGACTGCCGTAAGACAGCCCATGGTACCGCGATGTTCCATCTTCCAGGGATGAGCCGCCTATTCAGCCATAACCAAAAGAATTCACAGTACTAAAAGGCTTTGGATGGCAAGCATAGAGTAGTAATTAGGCCATGCACACCAGAGCTAGGTGAAGAAGGCCTCACGGATGAAGGAATGTAAGCTCTGACGTTGTTACACAGCAAGCCGTCTCTGATATACAATTGTAGAGCAATCATCCTGGCAATAATATATCAAAGCGGAGGGCTTCCTTCACCAGGCCCGACAACAGCGATGTGTTACCATGATGAGGATAGCCGGATGGTTTACTCCCAGTTTTATCATGGTTTAGACTGCCTTCACGGCATCCTGCGTTAATCTGGGCTAATACAATTGACAACTATATATATTTGTCCTCACCAAGTGCTACAAACTTCTCTCCCCGTCATACATGCCGCAGCTTGATATGAACGAGGATTAGACCGGGTAAAGGAGCCGAAATATGAAAAGGAGGTTGCACGATGATCTCGTCAGGTGTCACTTGCGTCGAAGACTGAATATTATCACTATCATGCAGCGAGCCACCATGTTATTGAAATATTACTAAATATGCTGGGTGTGTCTAGTTGGGGGCGTTGTGTCTGGATTGTTTCTTCAGGCGGGCGAGACTCCTGGTGGCCCCCAATCGGCGATATCGTCGAAAGCCATGTACATATATGTACATATATGCACACATCTGAATCAGCCAGCCTGTCATGGCATTATCCACGGCTTTTACACTCGGGTTTCGCAGCATCATCCACTCGTTACTCCGGGGTTGAACGTTGAAATCTCAGGAGGCCTGGCTGGTAAACAGTCACAAATTCGATGCGGCCTCAAGATGGTGAGAGACTCGCGGAGTGTCTCCGTACCCTGGCGTATGTAGAAAGCCACACCCTCCATGGATATGTATATATAGAGACCACAGCCACTGCCGAAACAGTCGAGAGAAGTGATCAGCCTCCAGCATCACCAAGAAGCTCCTGCTAGGCTGCAGACTCCATAACGGCTGAAGAAATAAAAAATGTCTCGACCAGAGAAAAAAACCCCTCGTTTTGCCAACGGTGGGCAATTAATTTCTGATACATGCACAATCGTTCGCAACTCCACTCGCCAAACTCAAGATGTATGAGTCTCCGCCGAAGGGATCAGAGACTTCTTGCGATCATAATCATCTGCATCAAGCCTACATACCATGCATCTGAGCGATAAATAGTTTGCTTGGACCGGGCGAAAAACACCACGGCGATCCCTGCAAGAAAAATGGTCAAGGGAAAAAAAGCAAAGAGAGGCCAAAAGAGCAGATCATTCGCCGGAAGAGCAGCTTTGCGAACGCTAGTTTCAGATTTGACCAAGTTGAAAAGCGTCCGTCACATCGAGGAGAAATGACAGTCCTGCACAGAGAAGATCTGGCCAGAAAATGTATGTAACCACGTCAGATTGTGCCGTGTTGAGCTCGTCTTATTGGCATTTCGAGGCAAACAAGAGTCTGGCGCATACATGGATGCTTTTTGTTGGTTTTGACTCCTGTTTCATCTTTCCAACCATCCTCGAGTCTGTCGTCTATTATATTCACGAGATATTCACGAAGTGTGTTCAAGAGTCTACATCGTAAAGAGTGTAGACCGTTCGTCTGGGATCTTATCGAGAAGTCGAGAATTCAATAATATATATTAATATATAATACTTAATTAACCATCACATCCTTGCATCGTTTGTCTCTCAGTGTCTTTCTCTAACCGCCGTCCTCCCTAAACCCACCTGGAAAAAACCCCCCCTAGCCGCAGCCGCCGGTGTTTTACTCCTTCGACCCTTCATCTCTCTTCTCTCTCTCTAACACTCTCTCCTCTCACCCCACGATCGTTTCTTCTTCTCCCTCTTCCTCCTCCCTTCACCCTCTGTGCGTGTGTAACGTCTTCTCTCTGTGTGTCTGTGCCTTAAGGGTCTCCTTGAAACAAAGGATCGCCCTCGTTGGACCTACCGCAGATCGACGCCCAACGGCCAAGCTGGTGAGAACTTCTTCCCTCTCTCACTCTCCAAAACATCAAATTCAAACGAGTTCCTTAGGTTCTAACAGTCTGTAACAGACCTGCAGGTTGCTACTCACGCTATCTAACGTTGTCGTTTTTACCTGCTCGACTCTCCTTTTGCGACAAAGCTCTATCTCTACATCTGAGCTTCCCAGCCTCGCACCACCTGCCGCTTCTATGACCTATCAGATTTGACTCTCGTGGCTAAAGCCCTATTGAACGAGTAGGAAAGAGAAGTATAAGGAACATTGACTTGTTCTTAGTAAAGGAAAACAGAAAGGAAAGACGGTCTTTATAGCTACCGTTAATTTACACGATCGCCCCCAGCGAGACACCCAGACACCCCCCTGGCCTTATCCCTCGCTTCTAAGGCTGTGCTCTTGCATTCCTGACGGTTTTGTCGTCGCCATACTACGTTGATCGACCTTAATACTACTTGTTTCTGGAACGGACATCCAGCTATATATATCTATCGGCATATATATTCTGCTTGGCCAGCAACAAACATTCCTTTGGCATACTCGTGGAACCTAACCCACGCGCGGAAAGAAAACACCTTAAACTGCTTGTAATTATGTCCACGGCTGTTGCACCTCCAACAGCCGCACCGCTGCCCCCGATGGTTGACCGCGACCCAAGCCCGAAATCATATCCCACCCTGGCGCCCATATCAACTGCCCAGGCTTCATCTTCTGTTCTTTCACGGGGCCCCGCGCCAAATGACGCTGCGGAGAAAACTACTCCAACTGATGGCAAACGATCGCCTAATACGTAAGTATAGGAGATGCCATATCAGGAAGTCACGCGCAAGTATTGGCTAACATGTTGGTTTAATCTTAGGTCACGGAGCGGCGGTCCCTTGTCCAAAATATCAATCAAAAAAGAACCACCTTCGTCGCCGAGTTTACAAGCCGGAAGTCGACCCCGGCCACGAAAACTTGACCTTTCGGCTACTACAAATCTCCAAGCGAGTTCCCGAGCCCCTCTGACTGCGCGAGAGGGAGGCCTCGGAATACAAGATGTTGGCTTAGCGTGCCTGTCTCCTGGATTTCAGACCCAGGACCCAGCACTGAGAGAGCAACTGCAACGCAGTATTTCGGTCAGAGATCAGCAGAGATCGATTATCGAGTCGCGGCTACAGAAATCTGCCAAAGGTGATGGGTCAGATGCTCTCAGACCGTCTGAATCGAACCTCTTTGGCTCTCAGAAATCGGCAACAAAGAAACGACCAGCTGGCTTGTCGATAGTTCCGCCATCCGCTTCACAGTTTGCCAATGAGCGTGTCATACAGTCCGCCCCTCTCAATCAAACCTTTACTGGTCGCCGTCAACCTCTACCACCCTCCCGCCATTTCGCCAACAATCCATCGGATTTTACCTCATCGCCCCAGATTCACCATACGCCAGCAACCCAAACCAATAACAGACTTCCGCCAATCTCAGATGTATTCGGAGCTGATGCACTTGCACCGAGGGACAGGGACCGGGATGGTAATGGGGCTGGAAATGGCCGTCATAATTTTGGGCCTTCCTCGCAGTCGAACAACCTCGCCCCGATACCGTCGCCTGGGCTTCCTAGTATGCAATCGAACAACGGTCCGCCTGAACGCCCGCGGGAATATCGATCTGCTGAAGAAGCCGTTCACGAACTAGCTGGTGGAAGAGAAGAACTTCTGCCCCGCATTGTTCACTACTCCAACCGCCCAAGTAGCCCTCGATCTCCCCCGGGAGTACATAGCGGGAGCGGAAGTAGCACTGGCGCGCCTAATGGAATCCCACAGCCGACCAGTGCAGCTCCAACTAACCACCTTCCACCACAAACGTCCCTTCCTCACCATGCAGGTAGCGCCCGCCGACGTACCAGGCATGAGTACGAGCAAGATCACGGTAGCCCACCTCTTGGTTCTGGTCCGGATCCCCGCTACCGCCCCCCACCCGCCGCACCCTCTTACGGTCCTTTTGGAGCCGGGAGAGATTCACCAGAGACCCAGCGAAGGAAAAAGGAGGAATTCCTCGGACTTTGCGCTAGAGCTTGGGATCTTTTTCATTCTTAAATCTAGTTGAGAGCAATCTTGATACCAATCTATTTCTAACCAATCCCCAATTCCCAAGCCCCCTTTCACTATTTGCAGCCCAAGTTATATGTGCTTCAATATTCACCTCTGGAACTTAAGTCTTTTTGCATGAATCATCTGACCGTCTTTATATCCATTTTGTCTTGTTTTTGTTTTATCGCACGTTCATTTATCCCATGTCTCCTCTATTTCTTGATGCTTTGACAGTCTGGAGACTGCATTGTTGCTCAGGGGAGTTGAAATGTCGCTTTGACGAAATTTCTATTCTGAAATTATGCTATCTATTTCCATTCTTTCCCTTCTACCTTCTTTTACTGTCTTTTCCCTTCCTTTTGTTCGTTTTATTTCTTTTTATATCCCTATCTCTCCCGCTCATTTATCACATCTCTTGTCTCCTATCTATTTCTTCCACTTTTTGGCTGCTAACCTTCCTACCACGACCCTTCATGTGGCTCGGATCGAGTGCCCTTCATTTTTCTTCATTTTTTCATTTTGAATTACCTTATTATATCTTCTTACTCTATCCACTTTTTGTTGGATAAAGTATCGGTGGGGTTATGTCGCCTTCCAGGGCTGGACGATGATTTGTGCTGGTGGTGGTGGCCTCTTATACCCAGTTTTCACGTTTGAGATGTGATGACGATATTTTTCAACTTATTTTCTTTTACTTTTTTCTTACTTATTATATTGTTTATATATGACAATGTGAGGAGGCTGTCCCACGTTATGTTTTGTTTATCGGTAGATTTCTACTTCCGGACTCACGAGGTGAACATGCAATCGTTCGTGGTGATTAAAAAAAAGCTGTCTGATTGGTATCAACGCATAGCTCCTAGACTCTTTGAAAGGCCAAACCCATATTCCATCGTAACACTATTGACAAGTTCTATGATATTAAAGGGGCAAAAAAAAAGGCACGTTCTAAACCATCGCCCCCCTTCTGGCATCAGGCATATTTTTCCTCTCCTTGGACGCAATCTTCTTCCTCCTTCTCTCAAGTCCTTTCTGCCTCTCTCTCGATCCCATCTCCTCATACCTCTTCTTGAGCACCTCCTTCTTCACATCTCCCTTCTTCATAAACCACGCCTTGCCCTTCTTGCCCTCGCGTATCAATTCTCTCTCTTTCTGTCTATGCTCAGCAACCACCTCCCTCTCCTTCTGCCGCTGATTATACGCCCTTTGCCTATCCTTCATCGACGTGATGGTCTTATTCAATTCCTCCTTCTCCTCTGGATTTTTCGTCTTGACCATTTGCGCACGCAGCGCAGCGAGTTCAGAGGCTCGGTACTCGTCTAGGAACGCGTAGTTTTTGTTCCCTACCCCAGCTAACGACGGGTGCGGCTTGGGTGCGGCCTTGGTTTGGTTTTTGCTGGGTAGGCTATAGCTTGCAACTGTGCCGTCGAAGCGGGGATCGCGAGCTTTAACAGGGAGATTGTTCGCTGCGTCAACTACCATTCGACGACGGGAGACGGCATGTTTTGACGATTGGACGGCTGGAGCGTGTTTTGAAGAGCGCTGAATTTTCTCTTTTGGAGGGCCACCCCTCTCCTTGTCTTTCCCGGCAAGTTTGGAGGCAGCTCTTTCTTTTTCTTCCTTTGCGGCGCGGATTCGGGCGCGGATGTCGTCTAGTGGGCTGTTGGGGTTTGAGGAGCGTTTCTGTCTCCGCCGGCCGCCGTCAGGTTCGTCGTCTCCATCGTCCTCTTCATCCATTGCGCTCCTGTTGCGCTTTAACTTTGATCTGGATCCGAGCGAGTCTTGGGCTTTTGCTAGAGCGCCAAAGGATATTTGAGCTAGGGTTGAATTGATATCAGGGTTATCTGAGGGTTGTTCCTCTTCCTCTTCTTCTCCGTCTTCGCTTTCGGCTTCTGAGCCGGATTGGCTAGCTGCATCGGACTGTGTCACATTCGAGTAAAGTAAATCAGTGACCCTGTCTCTGTGTTAAATAAGAAGCCGAGCTGTTTAAAGAAGTAACCTACCAGGTCAGAGCCATCGCTGGCACCCTCTAGATCCTGATCTGATTCTGCGGTGACAGACTCATCAGATGCGGCTTCTGAGGATTCCATGTCCAGCATGTCATCGTCTTCTTCGGGGCGGGCTCTAACCCTTCTCTTAAGCGCGTCTGAAAGTGCCATCTTCGCTTTGATTCTCATGTAGTTTTCAATATTCCCACCTTCTTGTGTCGCCGCGAAAATCCCGAATTGCTTCGAGGAAGGCGGTGAGGCAGGGCAGAAAAAAGATTCTGCCACCTTGAAGGCGGTGAGAGCCAGATTTCCCCATTTCGGCTTGCGGCTCTTTGGGACGTTTTTCTGTCGAGATTTCATTTCCACGATGAGGAAAATGCTGCTGGTGTTTTGATAACGGCGCAAAATGAGCTTGTATCTGCGGCAAAATGTTCCAATAGCGATACGTGCACCTCAATCATACCGGTCTTCTCTCCGGTTTTCCTCCTCCATGAGGCCGACGCGCCTCGATACGGTTGTAAGTACTGTCAACTTCTCAGTTCTGAGCTGAAGTCTTGCGCAAAATAGCTGCGGGCATCGTTTGCTAACCGATAAGTGTAGGGCCTTTCAAGCACTCGACGCACTCCGCTGCCTCAATCACATAGATTTTCCTCTTTCTGCCCTGGATCAATAATGGACTCGCAACGGTCAGAAGAGGGCCCGCTTCGGCGCTCCCAACGCTCACATTCAGTTCGGTCTCCTGACAGCTGGAGACCAGGTATGGATGGCGGAGTTCCATTAAACGACAATGAAAGTCAATCTCAAGATGCAGTGGCTCAGAAGATGAACTCCATGCAACTTCACTCTCAGCTTGCACCACCGACGCTGCAAGCTGCACCGTTAGCATGGAGTCCAGCTCCATATCCAGCTTTCTACAACCCACCGTAAGTATCGTACCCCATTCCCTTATTAACTCGTGTGAATACCAGGCTGATCGTATTTATGATGTTTTTAGCCTTGCCCCCTTTTCTCCCCCCTCGTTGCCATTTCCTCCGCCGCAGTTTAATCCTATCTCCTTCACCCCCATCAATCCTAATACCGGCCACCAAAATCTCCCCAGGAAACGTGCACCGATCACATCCCAAACTCGAAATTATCATAATTATACACCCAATGTTCCCCAGCCTAAGACTCCAGTCCCAACGCGAGAGTACATGGAGCAAGCGAACCGTAAACCTAAGGCCTCTCCTTTGCATGCGAAGCGCCCACTCCTCGTCGTCCTCGACCTGAATGGAACTTTGATTTATCGAGACAAGCGCAGAAACCCACGTTCCTTTATCAAACGTCCAGGGGTTGAATCATTTCTAAATCATCTCTTTAGCAACCACTTGGTTATGATATGGTCTAGCTCTAAACTTCATACGATACACACCATTCTCGAACACCTTCCGATGAGGCAAGAATACATTGCTATCTGGTCGCGTGAAAATCTCGACCTTACTCCGGAGCAGTATCGCGAAAAGGTCCAAGTTTACAAGCGCTTGGATAAACTATGGGCAGATAGGGTAATTCAGTCCCACCACCCTTACCATCACAAGATGATGGCTAAATACACTGCTGAACTGGGAAACAAACCTATGGTACGACTTGACCCAGAAAATGATCCTGGAAACAAAATATTCTGGGACCAAACAAATACAGTGCTCATTGATGACAGTCGAAGCAAAGCGGCTGCTCAACCACATAACATTCTCCAAATAAGCGAATACACTGGAGGGAAGAACCCGGATGACTCCGCAAGCATGGCAATTATATTACGCCAACTCAACATTCTAAGCCAGCAGCAGGATGTCAGCGCGAAGATAAGGCAATGGAACCAGCAGATGCCGCGTACCCAGTCGGCTAGGGAAATGGCCAAGTTTTGGCAAAAAAAATTCAAATTGCCTTTCTATAAAGGCAATATCTCTGCCCTCTCGCGGACTGAGAAATATATCATGTGGGCACAGCAGGAACCCAAACCAGGACCCATAGAGTTAAGTGAAGACGATAGTACGATAACCGATTCGCCAAATGTAACTATTAAAAGGACCACTGCAGATCTCGAGCGTGCCAGAATGAACAAGGAATATAAAGCTAAGAGACGCTCCGAGGCCAAGAAAGAGAAACGTGAAGCTAAACGAAAGAAGGCCGAGTTGGAGCTTGAGCGCCTCTCCAATCCCGTTCCTAAAGCCGCAGCCGATACTAGGGCTAATCCTGTAACCGATACTGGACTTCACCTTGCCAGCGATGCCGGGGCTAGTGCTCATTTCGATGCTGCTATTCGTTCCTCACCTGCGAAACCTCTTCTTTCAGAGCTATCAGGTAGCAGCGTGTCAGACTCAGATCAATCGCCTGGAGGTGTCAAGCTGCAACCCAACTGATTTTTATAACGCACCACGGCTGATTTCTCAGCATCGCTCAGAAAATATTTTAGCTACAGAGGATGTTGACAGAATACGCAGATTCACTTCGGCAGGCTGATTGCCTGCCTCGTTTCTGATGCCTCGGACGAGTCAGGGGGAGTGTTGGACAAACAACACGCCAGAATCCGGCATATCGGTGGCATTCCCTTACTGCAGGGCGAATGAGTACTTTCTTTAAGTATGCATTATTACCGCTATACACCCTTCGGGTTGATACGCCGAATACTATTAACATAGTAGCAGCAGGGAGGACTCGGGCGATGAGATAGAGAACAATCATCAAGCTCGAAACACAACACCAAGCAAGAGTGTCCTCTACATCGAACACCGTTTAGGGGATCATGCGGAATATACATATACCTCAGTTCTAAACGAGACGGCTAACAGCACAGTCTCAGTTATTAGACCGTTTGTTCTTTTCATCCCACAGAGATTTTCAATCGCATCTGTATTGCGGATACCCATATTCCTTCTAACTCTAGATGGAGTATCATCCATACAAGGATTCGAGAATTTTTTGCTTGCAGATACGTATAGATTACATAGAAATTATACGAGCTGTGTTACATACACTGTACATTAGAAACGAAGTTGAGCTCGAGGGCCTCTACAGCGAAATGAAGGAGGGTGAAGAAACTGATTTGAACATAACATGTCGACGTAGACTTTTCATTTTGTAGTTTTAAACTTAATCATTGCACATCACAATCATATTATGGGAGTCAATAGACAAGACACGGGTTCATGAGAGTCGTTAATGAAGCCGATTCGAGTAGAGCATTCACGTATCAAGACTGAATGACCACGTCTACTTGAAGACCTTTCCTTCGGCCCACTCGTAGGTCTTGCCGTTGACGGTAATAGGCTCCTCTTGGACCCACTGCTCCTCGACGAACTTCCTGTCCTCAGGCTTGCTGGGATCAAGCTTGGTGAAGTCGTAGCTTTCGAAGTCAGGGGCGACATCAAAAGCAGGAACGGCATCCTGGCCACGGACTAGGAAAGCTCCTTGAATAACGGAATCCCGAGTCTGGCCGTACACGGAGGCAGCTCCGAAAAGATATTTACGAGAACCCTCAAGACGGGCAAATAGACCACCTGTAGCATAGGTTAGTATTTTACATTTCAAACATCTGCGTTGTCAGGAAGAATGAAAGAAACCCACCAATCAAGTTGTTGGACATGAAGGTCATGGTGAGCTCATCGTTATATTTATAGTCAATCTTCCACAAGGAGTACTCCTCGGGCTTAAGGTTCTCCCAGAGCCATGGCATGGCAACGGTCCGGATATCTTCATTAGAGAACTTTCGCTTCCAGTCATCCAGGATCATGGTTGGTTTAGGTAGAGATTCCAAGGGGTGCTTTGCCTTTGGAGCAGGCTTCTCCTCTTCAGCGGCTGCTGGGGCTGGGGCAGCGGCCTTGGGCTTTGGGGCTTCCTCCTTCTTTGGTGCGACATTCTTAAGGCCTTCCTCGACAAATACTGGCTCTGGAACAACGGCCTTATACATGGATTGGTTAACAACGGTCTCAAACCATCTGGTCACTGCTGGGTTGGAAATGCGGTATTCACGGCCAAGGACAAACTGGAAACCACGGGATGCACAGGCAGCAGTGAAAAGATCGGCAAGAGTGAGACGCTCGCCAACAAGGAAAGTGTTAGAAGTAAGGTGCTTCTCAAGCACATCAAAAGCCTTCAATGCACGCTTGGAGCTGTCCTCGACGGACTTTTTGTTATATTGGTCACGTCCAACGAGGGGTCGGAACCAGTTACCCAAGTTGGTGACGACTTCACTGTTGGCAAAGGACATCCATTTGAGAATGGCAGCATAGTCTTGCTTAGTCTTGCCGAGAAGGGTGGTCTTCTCGTTTTGAGAGGCAACTAGAATATTGTCAGCGGATATGTTAAAACCGAATGGAAAAACGAGTTTGGTAATTTGGCGCGACATATTGCAAGGAATCAGAGAAAAGGTAGTCAACACAGCAAATTGATTCTGCCAGGGATAACTGAAAATTTTTATAGAGACTCATCATGAAAAACAATAAAAATCGGGGGCTAAAAAAGTCCTTCGACAAGAGTGCGGGTTTGAAAACACTTACGGTAGATGGCGATGGCAATGCACTCGGTCAGCTGGAAGCCATTGGATCCGGCAAAAGCTGGGATCTTATTTAGAGGGTTAAGCTTGACAAATTCTGCGTTGCCGCTGCCAGGCTCGGTGTTAACAAGCTCAACATCGAGGTCGTTTGCCTTGGCTACGACGGCACAAGCGACTGTGCGAGGGTTGTCCTATGCGAGAAAGCTCATGTCAGACGATGCAACTGACTCAAGAATTGCAAGGAAGAGGAACGTAAGACTTACAGAGACACCGTAGAGCTTACCGAACGACATTGTGAAAGGATATTTGTCTATTCTGTGGTGAGAAGTGGGAGGTTGAGAAGAAGAGAAAAGAAAGCGGGGTGAAAAGAAGAGATTTTTTTTTTCCTCCTGAAGATGTTTTTGTTGTTGTGTTCCGAATCCGGTTAGCGCACAAACTAGCAGGATTAACTATTTATCCGTCATATCATGTGACTGTCGTCGATCGCGAACTTTTTCTCAGCTTCAAGTTTATGCCGGCTGGAACGACGAAGAAGAAGCATCCTACGCCAAAACGCCGATACATACCCCATTATAGCCTCTTGCCAGGCACCCAATTCGCAGCATGGCCTGGCAGAGAACCGAGTTCGCGGTTCGGACACTGCGTTCCGCCCAATGCCTCCCTCAACTGGAAGCATCATTTTCTCGATTCACCTCTCCTCTTCCCTCTCGATCCGCCAGTCTTTCCGCCACCATTTCTAAACAGAGTCAGAAATTGTTTTCTACGTCGTCGGTTCGCAAAGGTGACTTCGAAGCGGCTCCGCCAATTGATTTTGGGATGATGGAAGCTCCTAAACCCGCTCGAATAATACCCTCATCTCCATCCTACTTTACCGGAACACCGAAGTTCGTTGACCATGCCCTGAAGCTGGAGTCAGTGCGAAGTAAATACGCTGTACTACCTACCCTAAGCAAGGCTGATGCCCCGCCGAAGGCATGGTTAGAACCGGCGGAGTATCGGAGCAAAATTAAGGAAGAAGTCCCTATCGCCAGATACCGGAAGTTGATCGAAATTCTTAAAACATTGAATCTTATACGCCCAGAATTAATGCCAGATGAGGTGAAATCTGTCATGGAGGAATTCATAAAACCTGGAAATCCAATCCAAGAGAAGCCAGCACCTGCCACGGTTGATGAGAACGGACGATCCAGAGCAATCGGAAGACGAAAGACCAGTTCTGCAACAGCCTGGCTCGTTGAAGGCGACGGTCAAGTCATTATTAACGGCAAGAGCATAGTAGATGTATTCCGTCGAATTCATGATAGAGAGAGTGCGCTATGGCCACTAAAGAGCACAAACCGGCTGGACAAGTACAACTTGTTTGCAGTAGTCAAGGGAGGTGGTGTCACTGGCCAGGCTGAAGCCTTGACTCTGGCCGTTGCGAGGTCACTTTTAATTCAAGAACCCGCTCTAAAATATGCTCTTCGAAGAGGTGAGTTTTCTGCTTTCGGGCTACCTTCATTTCCGTGCCATTGGCTACGTTCTACTCCCGTTGGTGAGTTTATCAGGGCTAACACGATTCTCTGCAGCTGGTGTCGTTCGGTCCGATCCTCGGCAGGTCGAAAGAAAGAAGGCGGGCCATCTCAAGGCAAGGAAGAAGCCCACTTGGACCAAGAGATAAGACGCCCACTGCCTTTTCTCGGTACGCTTTTGTCTTTGGAACCTGGTTTGCCAATACCTCTTCTAACTCATATCTTAGAAGTCTTCTTTTTCTTTCATCTATGTATTTTATTCATCTTGCATGGTGTTCAATATATATGTACCAATGTCAAACAATATCTCACTGTTCACCTTTCCACACGAACTGGGTTATACATGTGTCTTTACAGGATATCTGCAATATCCCTCGTCAATATCACCCGGGTTTTGGGGGATTGTCTGTTCTCTTTGTATTCGAACCGGGCCCATCTTGGATTTGTTCGGCAGCCTTTTGATGATGCTCAGCATAAAGACAAATTGCTAACAACAACAACCATCAAGCGGTTACAGGAGCACAATGAGCAAGCTATATACGGCACATATACGACCAGGAAGTCAATGAAATGCGAGGCAAATTGAGAGAAGCATTCCTGGAAAAAAGATAACCTAATCTTTCTCACTCCATTGTTTCAGGGTCCCCTGCCTTGCCACCTCCACAATGCTCTCTATATCTCACGTTTCACATCCAGATTGCACAATTTATTCCTCTGATCCCTGGGGTGGGTGAATTATCGACACTTCTAGAAGAAATGCACGATTCACCTTGCCGGTTCTCGATTTGCTTCGGTTGCTTCCCCACAAATCTTGTTTGATCGCTTTTCTTGCTCTAGGACCCCTGATCTTCTGGCCGTTGTCTCACTCCGCGAAATCTAAGGTAAGCCTGCGGCGTTTGGTGATATGTGCCTTATTATACGCCTGGCTCTCGCTTCCTGGGTTTCGTCATGATCCAGATCCCCAGGCCGAGGAACGGCTAAGAAGTTTATTGTTTTGAGAGTTCGACATTGGCTTTTGAACCATGTCAATCTGGGGCATCTATAGGCTTTTTGCCTCTCCGTGTTTGACTGATCGAGGCTCTGTTTATTTTTAGTGTGAAATCACGCTAGTTCCCAGCATCGTGAGACGGGGGCCGAAACCACTGGGCTCGTCGTCCCTTTCACATACCTACGTAACCAATTGCTTTACCCTGGCTCAAGGCCCCATCATCGCAGTAACGAAGAGCCGTAATGCATTCCTCCTCCAACATATTTGTCTTTCTCTCATATTACCCTTTATGCGATGCTGTAGGGTGGACGGATCAGCTGTTGTTCTCCGCGAATTCAGGCATGCGAAGCTTGTAAAGCTGGGGAAGATATTGGGAATACCTTGGGGAGACATCCCAGCTCATCACGAGCAGCAAAGTATTACTTTGGGTAACACCAGGTTTCGTCATATCTTCTAAAGTGATGTCAAGAAGAGGTGAAACCGGGGATTACGTTAAATATAACCGTGTTTTTTATTCTTTTAAAGGCTCTTTTAATGTGACAATTTCCTTCTTCCACCTATAATACGCTATTGGGGGGAGGGGTTAAATATATACCAGGCAACTCAAATTGTTACGCATCACAAAAGATGCAGAGTTACCACATGACAGTATGTAGTCATACGAAGCTGTCACTGTAGAGTCGGATAAACAATTCTTCGCACAAATTGGCTCCTTTCCTAGCCTACTCAAAAGATAGCAGGAGAGGATGGGTGCGATGGCGGGAAATTTTTTTACAGCCAGGCGTCGTAAAAAGCCATCTGAGAGAAACCAGGCCCGAAATCGGGAAAGGGGTCATGTCCAGATATCAGGACCGTTGCACATGGGGCCAGCCTCCGGGACGGTGACGGTTAATTCAGGTATATCAGTCAATTAAGTGATCGTCACTATCATAGCCAATCACTTTGGGCAATTTTTCTTAAATTTGTATGACGAGAGAATCCTCGTTATCAGAAAAACTGAAATGAGGCCACTGAGACCGAGAAATTTCTCATTGGTCGGTTTTGGTGCTACATATGTGCAAGGGCAGATCGATATAATTTCGTTTCTTCAAGGTTCGGGTGCCACATCAGAATGTGATTGGGAACATGCATATGCAAGATGCAGGTACATCAATACCGCCTGCATGTGCATTCAACAATTAGATGTTGTTACGATGCGCTGTGCTTCAGTAGTACGTACCCCCATCGACATCCCGTAGCATGTATGGATGGATAGAAGGATCCGATGTATAATGAACCAGAATGTATTGGTTCCATATACATACGTTGCTATGCGGTGTGGATATGTTTCTTATACACGTACATGATTGTGTATGCATATACTGTGCGTCGCAGCCTCATTTCATTTCGCGTAGAAGTCACTCATTTAAATAAAATACTGAGAGCCATAGCTAGCCCAGCTCCGAACATCCCGAAGTACAATACGGGGTAAGGAATCCAGCATTTAGTCCAAAGACGTGCCAAGCAGAACAGGGTGTCAGGGAATATACGTGACAAGATATGTGTCGATATCAAAAGGTTCCGTACGGCATGGCCGATTGGCGTTGAGCGGATTTCTTCTTGTACTAAATCGGGACCATGCTCCGACAAGTGATGAATAATTCTCGGCGATGCTTAGTTGTTGGATATGTGGGCTGCGACTGTATCTCGAGAAAAAGGAGCCAGGAGGTTTGTTCTCCGTACTGCAGGGATATACCAAAGAGCCGGCATCTAAACTCGGGAAGTCGGTCACCAGGATCTATAAATTCTACCCCCGCATTTGGTGGACGGAGTGTCAAGGGCGTCCCCGTGGATGTTTTCAGGGGCCGAAAACCTGGCATGGTCAGACTAAAATATTTTGGACTCTGTTCGGTGCCGCCCAGTGACGACGCCGTTGATAATCCAGACGGCAGATATTTCAACACTCATGTGCTTATTCACTCGAGATATTAACCCCAAGTCACGATAGAGGGTATTTGCAGCGAAAAAGATTTAACATGCTTCGTTTGAAAATTTGTTGATGTAGAATATCTCCGCTCTGCGGTCATGTGCAGACGGATTCCAAGGATTCGAATTAGCTGTAGCACTAAGTTTCACCCCTTTTTCTTCCAGAACAAATCTAGAATATAGTCATTTTTGTTCGCTCCGATTTTGAACCACGTGAAGGATACATATGTATGTGCAAATTACGAAGTCAATTTAGTTGATCTGCAGTAATCCTGGAAATGCTTGGTTTAATCTCCGGCGGCCTCAAAGGCGGGTGGATCGTCAGCTGAAGGGTGCCTGCATAAGGAGATGTGCACAGATGGAAGGTGTCATTGAAAGTTGTCCAATTGGAACGAATTATTGAATTTTCATTTGGTTGAGATGGTGATTCTAGCCTCTCCTTCCTGGAGGCTGTTGAGGACAATTGTTCAATGCCTTTGCCTCGACGGTGATTGGCAAGGGATGCCGACGAGAGGGAGAAGAAGAAATGCGCACACTTGGACGCTCCACATCGGTTTCCCTGGCTGTCACTTTGGGCTAATTATAGTTGAACGCCCTATCTCTCGAAGTAGGCAAAGCTCTGTCATCTGATCGTTTGCACCCGCGTGCTCTGTATTGCATGACGTTTATTCAAGCGCTCACTTAACCTTTTAGAGAAATTTTAGACTTGTGGGCCGTTGAGGCTGTGCATTTTAGTCAGGGGCTCGACCCAAAAATAATGAGATTTGATTCCACATCGTGATGTGTTGATCGACAGCCAGATTTAGCCCAGTTGCTCTTTTTTAACGGCTGCCGGGAAGCCATACCCACAGGCGAGATGAAGATTATCCTTCTATGAAGCCATATACTGATATCGCATTGCAGCGTTTGAAATCCTGTTGAGGGTTGCGTACACACGTCGCCCGAAGCATTAGAAATTTGGCTGTGTGGAGAATGGTATTCGGCATATTCTTATGCTGTGCAACTTCCTACAAGCCCATCCTGTGGGACTGCAGGTAGTTGAATGTACTCGGTATGTGTGTGTGTGTGTGTGTCTCCATACTTATCACTACCTCCGCTTCCCTTTACAACGGTAGGACCCTTTTTTCAGAAGCAAATAATCTGACCCAGTCGTGTCAGTCATCTCGATACGAGCATTCATGTGGAAATTGAGCCTTGAACAACGTAGAACCTTTCAGGAAGGTAAGAGATGCCTTGGTTGCTTTAAACCTAGGTCTTGAAGATTGCGGTTATTTTGGGAGCGGAGTAATCACGCAATAATTTACATACATATATATACACTTACTACGTAGTATGTATGTATGTGTGTTAAACACTTAATATGTCCTCACATATAGCCAGCATCTTGCGTGGTGGAAATGACTCTTCGTTCTCAGGCTCAATCGTGTTCTGCTCGACCGGCGACTCCTCAAAAGGCATTCTATGATCACAGACACATGAGTCCTGGCTTGTTCTTCGCCATGGAAATACCTCTCTTGCCCGAGTACCGAGGAACGCTGTTCATATGTATATATATGTGTGTAATTATCACCACAACGCCGGTGAATTTCCATGGTTGGTCGAGATGGAGTTGAAGTAGAGTTTCCGCTAGCTAATCAACGCTTAAAGGCCAAGCATTCTTCCGGTAATTTACGGTCAGATTACAACCTCCCATCGAAAATTACCGCATATTTCATTTCTTTGTCGAGGAGCCGCATATCAACCGTCGACAACCACCGTCAACTAACGTCTGCTCTTCATCGTCTCGCTTGTTGTTCGACTCCACAGCGTAAATGGTTAATTCAGAAGCAGAGGCAGTGCTCGCCTCTCGAAATTTCATTTTAATTGACCCCCGCTGTCATCAAATCAGTCTCCAGACAACCAATGGCTCTAGTGGGATCTTCAACCATTTCTCCAGCCCTTGTTGTTGACTCCAGCTTTCCGTTTATCTAAACGTATCATGACAAGTTCATACAGTTCTGGCGGCAAGGCCTTCCTTATAAGGCTAATTTCATTGACCTCATAATGGGGTATTTCGACCGTAAGCTTGTGAATTTGCCCTGTAACACTAGAGTCTTCTGAAAGCTAATTTTTCAGAGCGCATCGGCGTAGCCCTGAGAGTCTTCGGGATCAAAGCCGATCATCGTCTCAAAAACAGTCTCTCCAAGTGGTGACAGGCATGTAGTATTGACTGGAGTATCTACGATTTGGCTCTGGGTTTCTCTCTTCAGGAACGTGGGTGCCACCCACGCGAGCAAGGCATGCAATTTAATTAAAACCCACCCCTTTACCACTTCTGCAACCCTGCCAGATTTGGAATATGCACATCATAATATTTGGGTGGTGTGCGTGTTTGTGCATGGAAGGGGTTTCCGCCAATTGTATCAACGCTGTCGCTGAGGTACGGATTCCGTATACGACATGGTACGGAGGACGGTCCTGTCTCTGTATCTGGCGGCCGGGGTCTTGCAAAGGAGGCAGAAGATCTCCAATGTCGTGGCTCCAATTTAGCTTTTTTCTTTTTCCCTTCCTTTCTTTTTTCAAACCGACGGTTGCAATGACAAGAATTACGCCTTTCATCCTTTCACGTTCCCCCAAAATATATTGCCGGTCCCACTTTTCTTTCGCCAGATTCAGCGCCTGTTTCGGACTGATGGACCTTCTCGATTTCAACCTGAAACGCCCAGCACCCAATCTCTGGCATGGCCTTAATTTGAATTGGCTTCCCATTGCATGGTGCGCTAATGCCAGCGATCTTGCACAGCCTTCCCGCTAAAACTGTTTCTGACTTTCCTTTGATGCCTGCTCCGATCACACTCAATTGACATCAACAAAAAAAAATCAAAAAAGTCAGGCACAACATGAAAAAAAAGAGAGAGAGAGAGAGAGAACCGGGTTATCTTGATTCTCAGACTTGCATCCACAACAGTCATGCTTAAAGGCTAATAATAGTAATAATTGCATGGCTTGGAACCCATCTTGAGATTGGCGTCGTCAATTCACGTCCTGCCACGAGTTATTTGCAATACGTGCTAGTGTATCAGTTGATCATCAACTGGTCTCCCTGTTTTCTCTTTTCTTTTTCCTTTCTTTTTTCAGAATACCACAGGATGGAGTCTTTTCGCCTTCTGGAAGATCATAGCGGAATTGCTCTCATGATTATAATTAGACATGACATGGGCCCTTCCAGCACTGGTTCAACACACCCATCGACCCAAGCCTGAGAATATCCGAGAGAATCGAGGAAGGATCGCCGTCTCCTCTGCAAGCACGTTTCAGCCAATCAGTGCATCGCTCTTCCTGCAGAAGTGTTAAAGCTTCTCGGCCTTTTTTGTGGCGTGCATGCTTCTTTGAATCTGGATTTTGACCGCTCAAATCTCTCCCCTTTCCATCGCCCCTGTTATCTTTTTGTCATCTTGTCTTGCGGCTTACATGCACGCTAAAGTCCGGCACGAAGGTTGTCTTTGAGAAAAAGAAATAAGGGTAAAAAAAAGAAAAGAATAGCCATAAGAGCGGACAGAGACAAGCAAGTGAGTCGGACAAAAGATTTTTACAAAAGGCCACAAGGCTCGAGCATCTCCTGGCTCACGATCTACCTATCGACTGCAGCTATTGGCCGCTGAAGGTTGGTCAGAGTCAGAAAAACAAAAGAAAGATCAGTTCGGAAAATTGTTTTGGCTATTGGTCCACGGTAGTGCTGTTTTCTGCACTCCAAGGAGATAAGGTATGAGTGTTCCTATATTATTACTGCTTGTTTACCCGCAGCTGACCCTGCGTACCCCTTCGCAGGGAATATTTTTCTGAGCAGGAGAGCTGTTCCAACTAAGTTTGATAATGCCCTGTGGTTCTCCACATTGATAGTCCACCAGTTCCGAAGCTGAGAAAAGTAACCCTGACGGTTTCCTTATTACGCCACCTCCAAACCTGCAAAATATAATTATCTCAACGAAGATACCCCGCCTCGATTGTGAAAGGGGAATCAAAGAAAATAACATTATATCACTCGAACGTTGTCAGTTGACTGAATACCAAGGACCGTTCACCCCACCGTCGTTCTTCATCCATACCATTAATCAAACCTCCTATCCGCTGCTGGCCATTGCACACCCTTGATGATCGAGTGTGACACCCGCTCTATATCTTCATGACCAGTCTGTGGATGGGTCATCAGAATCGTCGCTCCTTCAATTACCAAAATAACGAATAGTTTACGACAGTTCCGGTTGCACTCAGTATCTTACCGACTTAATCATTGATTTATAATATCTGGTCTGCGCATCTACGTCGTGCTGCGGGCTGCTATAATAATTATTTGACTCTCGTCGCTCCTTTAACCACTTTCGATACATCCGCGTCCTTGAAGACAGTAATGCGCTTCGCCGTTAATTAACGCTCTGCGGTTCTGATCTGTCCTCTTCGAAGATTTTCGTGTCACACAATCCGTCGGTCATTCTCGTCGGCCCCGTTCGAGCAACCTTACGGACCACCAAACTATAGGTTGACGTTTCCCACAAGAACTAGCAGAATTCCCGTCGAACAAAGCTTCTAGCTTCAATTTTGGACTGTTCGGGTTTAGACCACGACGCTGGAATTTTACGCAAGCCCTCCGGTCTCGCCTCCGACGCGTCGACCTTCACTCCTCGATCCGTCGCGGGGCGGGAGCTCGAGCCAATTCAAAGGAATGGATGGCGACGGCCATCAGGCGAAAAAGTATGAAGGCTCCTCCTATACTACAGATAGTGGCATGAGGCAACAGCGTACAATGCGTCAAGCGTCCGGTTCATCAGCGGATCGATTCAGGCAGCCCGGTTCGGGTCGACGAATGACTGTGGATTCATCAATGCCTCCGCAGGACGGAAGCGCCACTCTCTCCTCCTATGGGGGGTTTGAGTACACTGGATCTCCCTCCTACAACACCGCACCAATCCAGGGTGGCTCGTTACAAAGTGGTGAGCTACAGTATCAAGCTGGATTTCCCCCCAGAAATCCGTCACAGGCGACGCAGCAACAGCCAGCCGAGCAGGAACAACAACAGCGTCTTCCCCACTACGATACGGGCATGGTCTACAATATGCCGCCCCAGGCGCAACCGCAGTCGCCGTACTACCAACCGCGGCAATCTGCAGCTATCGAAGTTCTTGCGACACAGTTTGGTGTTCCACAATATTTCGCAACGGACGAACCAGCTGGAGGGGTTGGTGCACCCGCGCAGTACCTAGCACAGCAGGACCAATCGGCGGCCTACCCCCAGCCGCCTTCGGCTAGCCGGACGGGTGTAGCAACGTCTTATGCTGAAAATATATCCGGGTTTAACGCACCTTCAGCGCCTGCAACAATGGAAATGCAGGAAGCTCCCCGGCCCGAGACATCGAGCGTCGAAGAGTCCTATAACAGGTACAATCAAGCGTTAAGGCGGACTTTCCAGAACGTGCGAAACGGCAGGCTCTCAAATGCTAGCGAAACACTACTCGAGATGTCGGAGTGGCTGCTTGGGAACGCTGTAGAGCTCGGTATGTGTTTAAAAACATCCATTCTTCAGCTTTGTCTGTGGATAGGAGCCTTTCCTTTTCCTTCCTTCCTCTTGTTAATTTTTTTTTGAGCTAATGGCTGATTTTAGGCCTTGCCCGCGATCAAGATGAGCTGCACGCCGATCGAATAAATCTTTGGAATGATTTCAATACCTGCTGGCTTGCTGTTTGCCAGAAACAAAAGGAGACCACCGAAGCCATGCTAGAAACTGGATCACAAGCGCCCGAGCTTTTATCACAAGATACTTTACAAAAGCTCGGAGAAGAGCTTGTTCGACTGTGCGATAAGATGGAGCAGTACGGCTTAGTTGACTATCAGATGGGGGTATGGGAGGAAGAAATCTTGTGTGGTAAGAACAACCTGCACTCAGCTTTTAATGGTTCCAAGTCACTGATTCTATTTTCCGCATTCAGTGCTTGGGCAGTGTCTTGATTTGCTCGAAGGGTCAGCGACTCTCGGAAATAGAAGAGCAACACACCAAACATAGAGCCCTCTGATAACCCGGCAACGCCTCTACAGCGATCTTCACTCGATGCAAGTCTCTACCCCGTCAAATAAGTCCCCAATTCGGTGGGCACACCCGTACACTTCATCCGCCCTTTGCCGCTAGGACCGGAACCGTCGCCATTCTTCATTTGGAACTTCCCTTTTTCATCTCTTCACTTTATCTTCCCATACACGTAATATTTGACTTGCATGACGTCCCACGAACCCCATATTTCGTCTAACACATTTCTTAATTTTTATTCTTAATATCTCGGCTGAACCGGACGCATCGATTTATTCGATATTCCCAGCCTTTAGAGCTATAGAGTGGTGGAAGGGGTTGGTGCGTTTGGAGGTGTTTGCCCTTTTGTCACTCGTTCCACTCTCATTTCCTTTGTCCACTCTGATCTATACTTTCGTTTTCAGTATGACCCCTTTATTCCCCGCACCGGGAACATCGAAGTTCCTGCTTCTATGGTGTTGATTCTGGCTATTATTCGGTATTACGGCGGCGTTCGCTTCCATAGACTGGTGGAGTGGTTGCGATAGAGAGCGCCGGTTTTCATTCTGGCTGTTTTTTCTTTCTTTTCTAGCTTTGCGTTTTGCTTTCGCCGATTTTATATCATCCGCAACAAATACCCTGGTTGTCTTTCCCCTGCATTGCTTTTTTCCTGAAAATTGTACTTCGATTTTTCCTTTGTCTGCTACGGTTTGTCCCTGCCTCCGCTTCATCTTCGGAATTCTTTATAATATTTTTCCTCACCGCATTTGTCTACAATCATGTCTCTTCTATTGGTCACCGCGCCTTATTAACTTGTTCTGTCCAAGTCTTTTTCTGTTCTTTATACCCTTTTCATTTTCATACATTTCTGGTTACTCATACCGGTATGATCTTCTTCTTATTCCCATACATTTCACTTTGAAGTTTCTTGCGCTTACAGTGATGAATATACCCCGAGACATTTTAGATTGAATTGCGCTTTGATAGTTTATGTTTATCTTTCTTTCTTTGAACTGTGGTGGGAGGTAGAATCAGAAAGACCCGTGCAAGAGGTTGCCAAGTTACGCGAAATAGCCGATAAACATCGAGGCAGTAGGGCAGAATCGACGGTTTCGACAGACTTGCAGGTCCTCCGGCTGGGATGCGGCCTCAGGGGTCGAACTCCCCCCTTTCTGCTCTCTACGCTGTGAGACAGCCTGATGAGAAAGCCTTTTCTGCCTGACTTTGTTAAAAAGATTATTTTCCCACTTGTATCTCAATTCGTATTTATTATTTGTTTCTATTTTCACTTTTCTTTTTTTTTTCAATTCTATCTTTATCTAAGCCCATGTTCCAAGCCAACAGCTTCTGACCCCTGAAGCTGCGCCCTCCCGGATCTTGATTCTGCATAAATTCCCGATGCGACGTCCGCCTATATTCCGCTCTCCCCAGCCTTATGCACCTTTCAGCTTGTCAGGGGGTCTACTACTTACAGTGTCCTCTACAATCCGAGACCCCTGTGCAGGCTTCTGAGCTCTAACATACATGTCCAGCACTGGCTTTCCCATACTCTCGCTGTGACTGTTATCCTATTTCCGCTTTTACTCTATTTTTCATTACACATATTAACGATAAATGTATATACATCAGCAAGATACCATAGACAGGTTTGGCCAATATTGCATCGTCGTACATATCCACGGCCATTGATTTCAAGTTACTCGATAACTCCAGTGAACCTCTGAATTCACCATGCATGTCATTCTCAGGCCTCTTTTTCTTGCGCCCTTTCCTTCTGTAACGCATCAAAGAATCGATCCCGAGCACCTTCCAGAATTCTATATATACGCTCACGATTATAGAGCGCATAGGAGCTCTTGGACAACCGAACAAACTCAGTAATGAGGTGCTGCCAGTCCAAGTCATCAGCTGAGAAGCTATCAGCCTCGAATATCACCTTTGTTTTGTGTCGTGATTTCCAATAGCTCGCTGGCAACTGCCAGCAAAATGCAGCCGTCGTGTTCGCGGCATTGACAAGATCAAGCTCGTCAAGTATAAGCATCCGAATATCGAGAGAAACATTAGTCAAATAAGGTGGTCTAAAATTAGACGAAATTCGAGCAGACATTCTTGTCTTGAGCCTGCGCTTTTTACTGCGGCTCACGGCGTTTTTAAGTGCTGGAGCGCGAAACGGGTCAGTCACAGGTGCAACTCTTTCTTTGTGTCCCGCTGGCCCTATATCTGGATCGTGTATACAGCCACATCTCTCGTCTTTCCAGGTCCATTCGCGGATAAAAGAAGGCTTTACGAGTCTCTCAACTTTATAGGCCTTAGGAAATTTAGTCCATCTTTCCCACATGGCCATGACCAGTAAATCCAAACGCTCTTCAGCAAGTGGTCCTATAATGCGTTTGATCATATCCCAACACTGGGTGTGGATCAAATAATTATGGCGTCCATCTGATGGAAATCCTCTGTCCCAACATGGATCACCCATGGTGCAATCGCATTTGATACGGATCGTTTTAGTTAATTCTTCATCAATTGTTATTTCATTATGCTGCCGAGCCGCATCACGATAGGAAACGCCGGATAGCTAATATCGCACTTCAGAAGTTTCAGGGCTGTCAAATATGACTGCCTTTGGGGTTAGAACGGTCAAAGCCGATGTATAAATACAGGGCCGAATGGAAGAAGGCTTGTACGTACTGGCTCGGAATCTGTTTCCCCATTCCAGCGCTTGTGATGATGTTGCAGACTGCTGAGGCCAGGCATCTGGTATTCCCACAAGCGCACCGCATGCACTGCAGAAATGAGATCGAAGACACATCGTGGAAGGCCATATAGAAACGATTTAACAAAGCTGAGAAGTGGAGGGTCGAGGGATTTATGAATAGGTATTTTATATGTGAACTTATATACTAAATGACATCATCCGGTCAACTCTGGAGGTTGTGGAAGCTTAAGAACCAGGTAATAGCCTTCTACTGGCTTTATGCTCTCTATTGTCAGATGGGATCTACGAGCTGGGGATCAGAGGAGTCAGGACGATTGCGACTTGAGGAACACGAGAGTCTAGTGGAGGGAAACTAGTATACAAGAGCTGGAGGCTCTAAGGTGAGAGTGACAAGAAGACGTAAGGAGCAAATAATCATGGATTTCTCCCTTAAACATAAGAAATCTCAAGGTGCCATTAATGGCAATATCTCGTATGGTATATGAGTATCTTGAGGGCCAGGAATTCTAGTAAGGGGGATGTGACCGAGGAACCTGATGATATATCATATTTAGTGTCATGAATTCGCAAATGATAAAGGTGAGCTTGCCTCATGTTATTTCCCTCTGAGCAATTGATTTGTTGTCGCCTAGAAGAGCTGCGTGTGAGGTTGGAGGTTGAAGCTGAAGATGGGATAAAGCTGTTGGAACAAAGACGGGCCGCTCCCGAGGCGGCATGAGTCTGTGCATGTAGAAGCTGAGAGGTCACACAGCCAATCTAGCATGGCGATAAAGATATGCACATCTTAGATTTTGGACTGGTTGGTATCATATAAATATTCTACGATGCCTCCATACCTGGAAAGGGAGGACTCTAGTGCTTCGATGGGCGAGAAGAAGAAAATACAGGCATCATCATGAACATAGCCAAATAACAAGGGGAAGGGGAAAGTTTCCGGTAGACATAAAATCGTTCCAAGGGGTAGATAAATCAAAATTGGTCTGATAGACAGGAGTTAGAGAACAGCATGAGAAGGAAGGGAGAAACCCAGAACGGGGGGGAAGCGGATACATACCCAAAGTCATACTCATGCTAACATCCGTATTCTCAACCATGCGCGTAAACTCTTCAAAGCTTATCTTTCCATCTCCATCATGATCTGCCTCCATGATTGTCTTGTCGACAATTTGCTGAAGTTGATTATCCTTCAAGTTGCTCCCAACCATCATTTTCAGGACGATGAAGAGCTCTCCGTTCGATATAAACCCGTCGCGATCAATGTCATATACTTTGAATGCGAACCGTAGCTTTTCTTCCTTGTTTCCCTTTGAACTAAATGCCGATAACCCGGAAACGAATTCTTGAAAATCCACGTCACCACCGCCATCTTCGTCGAAAATCGCAATCATTCTAGACGCGGGAAATAGTTAGAGTGAATGTTGCTTATATATCGTATAGAGAACACGCATTGCCTGCAGAGAGTATCGGGAGGAAATGGTGGAATTTACCGCGTAGCCAGGGGGTTCGAAGAAACCTGGGGGAGGGAAAGGAATTCGTCTCTCTCGATCGTCCCGGAGTTATCCTAGAATAAGAGAATGTGTAATGAGCAAAGGAAATAGTTTCGACAGAGCACACTGTTCGCTAAAAGCTCACTTTATCCAATTTCATAAAGCGTTTAAGTATTCTATCAACCTCATCGCGATCGACTGCGGGGAAATCGTCAGTGGGAAAACACCCTCTCAAAGCAGGCCGACTGTTGTAGGAGTATAGAGAGACACACAATTTGATGTCGACACGATGTTGTCTATAACTTCGGTCCTAGATGAGCCTCCCAGCATGGCTCCTTCTTGGGAATTTGTATTGTTTGGATCCATCTTGCGCGATATGACGACAGGAGCGGGGGAGGGATGTGAGGTCGAGAATGGGAATAGGCAGTGGTTTCACTGTCAGCGTCTGTTGAAGGTCGGAGATAGCCAGTATATTGAATAGAATCCAGCCTATTCAGAAGCGCATCAACAATGAACGAGGTGATCGCGGGATGTCGAGATGCCTGGAGGATTCAGGCCAAGAGAGCCGCGCTAACCGCATTAGGAAAGCCTGGGCCCGGGCGGCGCAAAAAGTGAATTTGATATTGGAGAAATGACGCTAACCCAAAACAGCAGGCTTAGCGCATCCGTGCATCCAGGCCAGCAGCCCAAACCACCGCCAAACAGCCCATTCTGGAGCGTCATGGTCAACGTCAACTCATCAAGACACCAGATTGCCACCATTTTGAAAATTGCTCTACCTCACTCCAACACCACTTTTTTGTCACAAAAACACATTTATTAGACTGCTCATGAACGGCTCTATCGTGTCATACCTATATTAGGTACCTTTTGCTTATGGTCTTTTCCATTTTCCCATCCGGGAGTCATGTCGCGGCTCGGGGGGATGATGAGGGCTACGCGTCCCAAAAAACTCACACCTAAGCAACCCATACCGATATTTAGAGAGGATCAGATCGATTTAGTCGAAGATGACCCCCAATCTACGCTACAAGCCGTTGAAACCGGCGTCGAAAAGGCTGAAGAAACAGTAAGTTGTGTTCCCCTTGAAAATTTCGAAGGTTGCCTGAATATCATCACGTGATACTCCTATCGCACCGCAACACCTGTTTGCGACGCATCAAGGAGGGATATGGTGACGAGAATTGATGGGCTGATGCGCTTTTGTTATAATAGGAATATCATCTGCAAGCCGCGATAAATGCTAGCGCCTTCGGAAAAGCCGCTGAAGCGTACATCCCTACACCGGAGACTGTTACAAGTTCAGTTCAATATGACAAACTGTACTCACCGTCGTTCTCCCAACCCGCAACATACATTCGATTCTCTTCCACCGTGGAGGATTGCGCAGGTTGCGCATATAATTTAGTAGATGAGGATGCCGTCGCCCTAAAGATTTTGAATCAAAAGCGCGGTGCCTCCACACAATGCACCGAGGATCAATTCGAGGAGGTAATGAACTTCTTCGAGGAAACGGCGCAAGCAAAACAACCGTTTGCGTCCGTTGATAGTCCTCCTGTAATACCATACCCGGAAATGGAGCAATCCTTTGACGGAATGATTGACGAAAAGACCAAGAAATTCGCCAAGGACATATATGAACATTGGAAGTCGAGACGATCAAAGTTGGGCAATCGACCCTTACAACCGAGTCTCAAGGTGAGCCAAATTCATTTAATATCCTCACGGAAAGCCCATGCTGATGAAAAATTGCAGTTTGAAACTGGACAAGACACCGACGACGGTGATCCGTATGTATGTTTCCGTCGTAGAGAAGTGCGGCAAGTCCGCAAGACTCGTGGTAGGGATGCTCAAAGCGCCGATAAATTGAGGCGATTAAGAAAGGAGCTGGAAGACGCCCGGAACTTGATAGCCATGGTTCGGCAGCGCGAACTGGCAAGGAAAGAATCCTTTGCTATGGAGCGACAGTTGTTCATGCAGCGCTCCGAAGTCAAAGAAATGAAGCGGAAGCTTGGGATTAAAGATGACGATGAAGATCTCATCAATCAAAAGGTAGGCATCTGTTGTACCTCGAGCAAAGAAGTTCGTTCTAATTTGTCCCTAGCCCAAGAAGAAGCCCACCGATGTTCCGGTTATACAGCGTCCCGCTGCTCCACAGCTTCGCATTCCGGCACGCGCAAGCGGCCAGCTTGGAGACGACTTGCAGTTGTTGGAGGATGTGCAGGCGGACAAGGAGAATGATATCCTGCGGGAAATAAAACAGAACGTCGCCAAGCACGCAAAATGGAATGAAGGATATGTAGATATGACTCGGACTCCACTTACACCAACGTCCCAACAAGGGTTCGATGCGGAGTTCCGACCAGCTATTGCGAAGGAGTATCTACCGACTCCTCCGACCTCAGAGTCGTCCGAGCGTATGCATGATTCTCCAGCAGATAGTATATCTGATAGGACCTGGAGAGGTGTTCGACAACCCACACCTTCGGAGGAAGAATCAAGTAGACCCATTCCATGTTTCCGTCGACGTGTGGGTCGGGGTGGTCGCATGCTTATCGACCGCCGAAATCTCGCTTTCAGAAACAAAAGCGATGTAGACCCAATCAAGGTCGACCGATTCAAATATGACCATGAGGACGACGATACCGATCCTGTGTATGAAGAAGACGAGTTTGATTTTCGAATCATGCAGCATCGTGCGTATCTGTCGGTTAAAGCAAGGGATCAGGCTGTAGCGCATGCTCAACTGCAAGCGCAAGCTCAAGCGCAGAATAATAAACGCTTGCAGGGTGGTATGCTCGGGCCAGGGCAATCAAACTCGAATCCCTCTCCTTCGAATCAAACGCCGTTGAAAAGCCCTCAAATGGTGCCTTGATATCAATTTTCCCCCCGACTCTTTACCTTTTTTGGGTCTCCCCTCAATCCTCTCAATTACCTTTTCGGACGCTACTTGGGCGCCATCCTCATCCTCACCACTCTGAATCTTATGCCGCCTCTGTTCCTCACTAACCATCTTGTCACATTATTCACCTACACAAAACGCCCCATCGAAACCATTGCGGAATTAATCCTGCTTAGAGCATTGCTCAATTGATTGTTAGTGTACATATTCACGACATCGCTATAGACAGCGTAAAGAAATTAGCAAAAGCAAATAAAAATTCGAAAAGTTTTCAAAACGAATGTTTGATGTCTTACTTGATGGCCGCCAATGGACGTTATTTAGTTTATCCTTCGTTTTTTATTGTCTGCTAGAGCATCGACAGCTGTTCGTTTCAGGCTTCCGTTTTCTTGGCAATGATGCTGAAGCTTTGCCAATAGTAGGGCAAGAATCTCCTTTTCTCCTTTTCTTACTTGTATTGCCATTTGAGCGCGCCTAGCATCGGGGTGGGCAGCCCAGTCTGCATTGTACGACTGTTGTAACAACTGTTCGTCCTGCTCGACGGTGGTGGGATATTCTGCCTGTCGCTGGGCGACCACGGTAGCAAGTAGTAATGCCTCTTCCGCACCGAATACGGGTTTTGGGGGTTTATTCTTGGATTGAAGACGAGAGAGCTCTTCTGACGGTAGGTTGAGTGTTCGCAGAAGGATAACCAATTCTTCCGGGATTGTTTCCTCCATTGGCTGACCAGGTGAAAATCTTGGGACACTGTATCCGTCCTCAAGGAGGTCAAGTTCTTCAAGGAGCCTAAGCTGTAGAAACTTTTAGTAAAGCAGCTAAAGAGGCCTTAGGGACAGTGTGCATACCTGAGGGCATGATTCAGTAGCTCCGTTGCTTGCGGCCTTGCATATATTTTGCAGGGAAAATTCAACTTCGTCATACGGCGCATAATTATCAGTGACATAACCGTACCTCCTAAGGAGATCTGCCCTCGGTAGCTCGCCATAGTCATTAAAGATCTCTTCGCCGGCGGCAATTGGTTTCGTTGATTTCATCGCGAAAACTCCATCCTCTTGAAATAAGCGGGCCTATCAAAATTCGCATTTAGTGAGAATTTGAGGTGTATTGGGAAAGATATGTCAGCTTACGTTGTTCCGGGCTGCATCGGCATTGAGTAGATCGGCAAGCGGAACCATTCCCTTTGCCGGTTCATCCTCATCATCCGTCATGTATCCATCTTCTCCCTCAACATCGTCACCCTTCTCAACGTCAAAAGCATATGCCATAATCAAGCTGCCCATACGGTGGGCTAGATATAGCAATGCTTGATTGCCTTCCGGTGTGCCGAATGGGGGCATACCTTCAGTAGGTGGGAAATGGTGGGCGTGTCTCGTAATTAGCGGGATGATTTTTTCAAGGATTGTCTCGTTAGCCTCCAATTTCCCAATTTTATTTACAACCGCGCTGGCCTGAAGCTCACGAAGTTGCTCGTCTGTCCAAAACATTAATGTATCGAACTCTGTTGGGAGAACTCGAAAGTACGCAGCCCACCGAGATTCCCCTCCTTGGAGATACTCGTAGATCATCACAGCTATCAAAGAGAGCCATGGGCCGAGATTTTCTTCGTCTAACTGGAGGAGCTCTTTGGCTTTCGAGTTTTCGACGCTGAGGATGAGGTTATCTGGGACAACGAAAAGTTCTTCGTCCTCACCAATGTCATGGCAAGCGACTGGTCAACTGGTCAGCATGAAAATTCGAATTCAGGAAGCCTCACATCTGTGAGAAATACTTACTAACTCCTCTTCCAGCTCCATTAGAGCGAAGGTCAGATATTTTTATCTTAGGGCTCACTCTGAACCCAGGGCAGTGCTGTAGCCAAATCAGAAAGTCGTCAGAGGCCTTGTTGAATCCATCCTCGTCTGTAGGATGACTGGGGACTGACATAATGACAGCCTTCTCACAGGATCACTTCTCGAAGCAAACAAGCAGCAAGAGTAAGAGATCTCAGGATATAAAGACAAACAATCGCAGTCCAGGGAAGTGAAGGATATGAGGAGAAGGCAAACGACGACGTGGATCGGTGTGTGAACAATATGTCTGTGCTTTCGGATAAACTTCCCCCCATCGATCTGCCAAAACAGACCAATCCGTCATGTGACATCCCGCCCGCCTGATAACAACGATAAAAGCTTATCGCCTATCGGCTCGCCCGCTCGAACCAGTCCCTCATATATTTCGCGTGTGTCTATACAATCCAACCCCAAGAGTCCTTATAGCGCTCACGCAAGCGTATATCTACGACAATGATTGCAATTGGCCTTGAGGGCTCGGCTAACAAGCTTGGAGTTGGGATTATTCTACATCCTAAGGATGGCGGGGCTCCCGAGGTCCTTGCGAACATTCGGCACACCTACAACTCTCCACCAGGCGAAGGGTTCTTGCCAAAAGATACTGCCCTACATCACCGGAGATGGGTCGTCACCCTTGTTAAACAAGCTCTAAAGGAAGCAAAGATCGGCGTTGCGGATGTGGACTGCATATGCTACACAAAGGGACCTGGAATGGGATCTCCCTTGCAGAGCGTTGCATTGGCAGCTAGAATGCTAAGCTTGCTATGGGGCAAAGAAATAGTTGGAGTGAACCATTGCGTTGGTCGTACGTATCCTTACACGAGAAAGGCGTCGATTTATCTCTTCTCTGTCTAATGCCGTATCTAGATATTGAAATGGGCCGCTATATAACCGGAGCGTCGAACCCTATCGTCCTCTATGTTTCGGGAGGGAATACACAGGTTATCGCATATAGCTCCCAACGCTATCGTATCTTTGGCGAGGCCCTCGATATCGCTGTCGGCAACTGCCTTGACCGGTTTGCCCGAACGCTGCGCATTCCGAACGACCCAGCCCCAGGGTACAATATCGAACAGCTAGCTAAAAAGGGAAGAAGATTGGTGGATCTACCCTATGCAGTAAAAGGAATGGATTGCTCCTTCTCAGGTATACTTGCCAGCATAGATGCACTAGCAGTTGCTTATGGGCTGGGGGGTGAAAAGATTGCCAAGGAGGATGCCCAGGAGAGAATACAAGGCGTGACGATCGAAGCCATCGACGATTCTGTTGATGATGGCATACCGACTCGTGAGGACCTTTGCTTCTCCCTTCAAGAAACGGTATTCTCCATGCTAGTGGAAATTACCGAGCGAGCAATGGCCCACGTAGGCTCGCGCGAGGTCTTGATAGTCGGTGGTGTTGGATGCAATGAGCGACTTCAAGAAATGATGGGTATTATGGCCAGAGATAGGGGTGGAAGTGTGTATGCAACCGATGAAAGGTTTTGCATTGATAATGGGATCATGATTGCACAAGCGGGCATATTGGCCTACAAGTCAGGATTCCGCACCAAGTTGGAGGACTCTACTTGCACCCAACGATTTAGAACGGACGAAGTGTTTGTGAAATGGAGAGATGATTGAGTATTCCCATTCGCTTGGTCTGTTTGTGCTTGAGCAAGTCCTAGTTCCGGAGTATTGGCCTGGCGTTGAGTGCTTGGGTGTTTTATATGGCATTTAGAACATGGTAATATTGTTATATAAACTTCCGCAAATCATGCATATATGTAAAGATAGTCAATCTACCCTATATCCTACGTTTGAACTCCTCCTTGAAAGATTTACGGATGTCCTCATTGCTCTAGCCAAACGCTTATCTCTTATCAGTCACGTGACAGAAATTTTTTAGAGGTTGGCTTCGACGAGTTTAACTGGTGCGGTCATACTTCAGGGAAATTTCGTGCGATTAAAGAAGAGGTATATCCGTCTCCCCAGTCCTGCTCCATTCAAAATGCCCGGCTCAGTTCACCCCGAAGACGAATCCATGGTGGATGTCCAGCCCTTGGATGATAACGAAGAGGGACTGCAGGAAGGTCTAGAGGCCGAAAATGAAGAGGAGGTATTCGACAACGATCGCCAGAGAATTACAATCGTAAGTCCCGATCTTAGCTGCTTTGAGACTATATATGGGATTCCCCAGCTAATGGTATACTCAGTTATCCGGCGCGACCGAAACCGCTGCTTCGTTCCAGTTCGAAGATGAAGATCATACCCTCGGAAATGCGCTGCGATACACGATCATGAAAAAGTGAGGATGCGATATCTACCAAGACCCATGCAGCGCGATTAATTGATATTTGCTATTCGACGCTAACCATATACTCCTTCTCATTTTTGTCATAGCCCGGAGGTGGAGTTTTGCGGTTACACAATGCCTCACCCGTCAGAAGCGAAGATGAATCTCCGCATCCAGACTTACGGTTCGTCACGATCATGAAAGACGCCTTGGAACCTTGAAGGTCCGAGGGGATAGAGTTATGGCTTTGCTGACATCTAGTTTTGCAGATTCAACGAATGTGTTTGCGGTTCTCGAAAAAGGGCTTGATGACCTCATGGACTTATGCGACGTTGTTACGGAGAAGTTTACTATATCCAGAGACAACTTCGAAGAGACCAAGATGCAATAGCAGGGGGAAAATATGTGACTGGATTATGCGTTTGATGATAGAAGGAGTATATTTGATAGTACTGGCATAGGCGCAACGGTCTGTAAATTTTGTTGGTTATAGAATATTATACTATTTTTCAAAGTTCCATTTTGGTGTTGGCCTTTTTGAGGGTCGACTTCGGTAGCCATCACTTTACAGCTCGAGATGTGACTTTCGTCGTGGAAAGCTTCTTTTGAAGATCGATTTGTTGTGGGATTGCTTGCATATATACATCTCTATCATTGTAAAGACTTCCATTCTTGGGAAGAAATTTAGTTGCGACCCTAGATTAATTTGTTAGTTAACATAAATTGCCAGTAGAGAAGTCTGAGGGGAAACCCCGTCTCAGGAAGGCTCCGTACCTCCAAAAAGCCAGACATGAAGTTCTTTGGTAGCTTGGCCGTGGGATCCTCTTCCGCTCGGAAGTATTTCATGACATGCGACATCTGTTTCCAGTAATTCAAAGTTTCCTATACCGCAATAGACAAAGTTAACTATATGTCGTAAGGTCGGATGGAAAATGGGCGAATGAAATCCTCAGGCCATATTTAGGCGATGCGGGATAACCCAATTGCATGGAAACCCGAGAAAATATCAATCCTCATACCTGGAACTCGCTGTGGCTCTGAAATAATAAGACGTCAACTACGGGTAGTTGGTTGACATATCGATGACGCTCGAATTCCTGTCGGACTTTGGTTCGAATTGCGGACACCGGTAGATTAACAGAGTACATAGTTTGGATTTCGGGTGACTAAATCGCATCATAGGGCAGATATGTCAGTACAACTGCCAAATGCCACATTCTTCCCGCTTTGTTGGCACAATGTCCGCTACGGATGTGCACAGTGGGTAGGGGACTCTGGGTGGGCGAAGTTCGGGGATCGGGAGCGTAGAGAGACGGAAAAAGGGCAGAACTAACAGCTCGAAGCCATTCCCGGTATGACTTTATGACTCGTCTCTTTGCATCTTGCCAATTGGCCGCTATCGAAGTGCAAGGTTAGCTACTGTACTCGTTGGGCGGACGGGGTCAGGACACTGCCGGAATCCAGGAAACGTACACGAGCGGGTCCGCTGCGCCAGATAGGTCGGGTTCAAGACCATGATGGACGGCGGATAATGGAATTGCAATCAAAGTATCACAGATGGTATAGGATACCAGGTCAGATCCAGCATCAGGATGGGGTTCTTTATCCAATAACGCCTGATCAATTAACATCCGCGCTTACCTTGGCGTTTGTGTCTGCGCTAGTCTCGTTACAGTTTAGCACTACAATCACCGCCTTCGATTCTGCCGAAAGTGTATTATGTAATACTTTTTTTTTTTTCGACGCCGCAAATTTGGTCGCGCTGCATTTTGACGGCGGGCTGTTCAATTGCTTGACGGCAACATATTAAGGATATATATCGGTTCATAAGTTCTGCCGTTCGATCCATTTTTATATTATTTACAGGGCTCAGGCTCATAACAAGTCACAATGGCGCCTACCAAAGGAAGCTCCAAACCCTCCAGCAAAAACCCAAGCAAAACCAGCTCCTCTTCGTCCGCATACAAAGTCTCCAAATCGAAGTCAAGCTTAAAGAGTAAAGGGAAAGCGCCTCCACCAAAGGAGGTGAAGGCGAAACCTCGTAGTGCTCCTGAGCTGCTGAAAAAGAAGAAAAAGAGGGTTTATACAGAGAAGGAGCTCAATCTGCCCACATTAAATATGATTACGCCTGTTGGAGTTGAAAAGCCTCGGGGGAAGAAGAAGGGCAAGGTTTTTGTTGATGATCAGGTAAGATGCTGTCCGATTGATGCCTCGGAGCAATATGACGTGTTCTAACTAGATTAAACAATGTAGGAGAGTATGATGACCATTCTAGCAATGGTTAATGCGGATAAAGAGGGCCAGATTGAATCAAGGATGATGAAAGCACGGCAGATGGAAGAAATCCGCGAGGCTAGAAGAGAGGAAGCTAAAGCCAGGAAGGAACAGAAGAAATCTAAGCTTGTGAGTTACTACTTCTCTATATATATGTCTAGCCCGACGAGAAGCCAATGAACGCGAAGTTCAATCTGTTGGCATCAGATCTTAGATTCTATGTTGCTGATACATTTCAAAAGGAGGAAACGAAAGATTCTCTTCGTAAGAAGCGCAAGCAGAAAACCGACAAAGAGGAAGTGACCTCAAGCAAAGATAAAGCTTCTTCAGAACAGCCGAAAAGGAAGCGCGTCTCATTCGCCTAGGGCAACTCGTTTCGTTTCGCTTCGTTTATATCTTACAAAAATTGACGCTAAAATGGTATTTATGCCTCGGGAGCTTTTAAAATAGGCGTGACTTTTGTGTACGCCGGCGGAAATCTATATGGTATGGAACAAGGAAACCAATCGAGTCGGGTTGGTCGGGTCGGTGGAATGCCACTGACCGAAAAGCAAAACGTCGCTTGCACGTAGGCCGGCAAGACTTGTCCCGTTAGGTATTTCAAGACGCGCCGAGGACCGAAAACATTCAAGTCGACAACGAGGATGATGCTTATTTTAATCGTCGCAACTGATTTGTGCAGACGTGTCATCGCCCGTGTGGATGGGCAAATGCATCTTGCGCCTCATCGGTTGGAAATCAGGCACGGGGCCGTCAGCTTTCCTCTTATTGCCAATAGCCACGGAGTCTTGAGCGAGTGGCTCTTCAACCTTGAGGGGCGCATCAAGGTCAATTTCAGTGGCCATTTTGTTAAGAAAATTAGTGACCTATGTCTGACATGTTAGTGTACCTTTATTCGTGTTTAAACGGTATGTCGGACAGTGAAGAGATAATGACAGCAAAATCCCAAGTATTATTTAAAGATAAAAACCACTGGAGACTTACAGGTTTTGTGAACCATCTTGCACCCCCGTATTCAAACCAGCTTAAGTGGCCTCCCCAAGTTGTTGTGCACATAACACCGTAAGGCGTCTGCGACATCTCGATGTATGGAAGCGCCTCTTTTACCGAGATCTGTTGAGTAATTGACTGCAATCAGTTTTTTGGCTCTAAATCTCACTAATGGTGAACAGAATCTTACCGCATCATCTTCCGCTTGGATTGCAAACAAGGGGATTTTAACCCCGAAGAGAGAGTCGATGGACGATGCATCGCGATAATATGCGGTTTCAGTAGGGTAACCCCATACAGGTGCTTGTAATGCCCTGTCAAATTCATGGAGATACGTGATGCTTCGAACGCGTTCCACGTCAACTTTAGGATGTTTCCCTACGGCTTCGACGTGTCTGGAATAAGACAGCGAGGTTAGTATGGGTCGAAGAATAACGATACCGGCGCAAAATTTTGTAGCTATCAGTACATACTGTTCAAAAAGCCGCTTCATGTTCGACCCCATGGTCTTTGAATAGACATTTAAACCAACCCAGCTACTTTGTAAAGCATGGGAGCCAACTTCAAGGTTCCATGGATTCGAGCAGACTACTGCACCCTTCAAGACACAATTATCGCCCTCTTCTCCAAGATACTGTTATATCGAGAAAATGGTTAGCCATATCAACCATCTCCAAACTCAAAGGTCGAGAACAACCTCCAATGGCGTATAAAATTCAAAGAGCCACTCACATTCACCAATATATTGGCCCCAAGGGAAAATCCAATGCCAAACAGGGGACGTGAAGGGAAATTTTTCTTTAACCAGCGCACAGCTTGTCGCATATCCCATGTAGCGCGAGCGTTATACAAGATAGAACTCGTCACTTTAGACTTTGCACACCCCCTAAAGTTCACGACGCACGCCTCCCATCCTTGATCATGCAAAGCAGCTACTATATGGCGTAGATAGGGTTCGTGAGAGCCCCCGGAAAGGCCATGCAAGACAACGAGCATAGGCTTGTTGTCATTGGAAGGTAGCGCCCCGAATTCTTTCTCAGTATAAAAGCTTGTTCGGGGAGGTAATTCTTGCGCCGGCTTTGAATCGGGCGAGGGAGGTATAAAGGCATCGTTTCCGTTGGCTTCCGACTGTCCGGTTTGGCTTTTATACGGCTCAACAACAAAATCTACTTCGAAACTGCCGCTGTAGTTGGGGTTTTCGCCTTCAAACCTCCAACGTTTGTAGTAAACAGGTACATCGTCGGTTTTGGCGAGCGTCCATGCGGTTTGTAGATGGCCGTTGAACAGGAGAGGGTTTAATTGGCACGTCGAGGGCGTGGAGGCCTTGCAGAGGTCTGATAGCGAGATGTAGCTTGATTCTGAGGATGCGTTACCTGTAGGCTTGCGTTTTAAAAGCACCGGCTTAGGGGCATGATGGAAGCCGACTCTCCCGCTTGGGAGAAGCCAAGATAAAGGGCCCATCTGCTTCCTTTCGTTTTCAACGGGGATGGCGAAGCCTGGCTGTTAGGCCGTGGTTTGAGCTAGGATTATAAAAAGTAGCCTGGGCCTTCAAGCTCTGTACGTATATAGCGCAAAGAAAAAATTGAGAAGACAGATAATTGCTTGCTTCTAGTGGTATATAAGGCAGAGAAAAAGCAAAGAGAAAAATTGAGGCGCCTCAAAAACTAACAAAGAATGAAATGTCACAAATCGAGCTTGAAGCTGTTGCTTATCGCTGGTTCGAATTCGCGCCACAATCTTCAGCCGAGGCTTTTTCCTAAGGAGGAAAGGCGTATATCCTAATCACGTGATTATTATTTTGCCCAACATGGTGAAAAGGAGAGAGGTCGTTGCATCTTGAGAATCACTACACATTTTTGTCTGAAGCATTGCAGGTATTTCCGAATATGACTAGTATTTCATAATATTACGGCCACTCCAATACATTCTAGCCTGAATAAATTGAAACATATGGAGTGGACGAATGTTGTCGATCAGGAGTTGACTTCACACTCTCACTCACCATTTCACAGGATGAGAAGAGCAGGCCAACAACTCCAATTGCAACCCACTTTAGTCTTTGAAAGACTGTCCAATCTGGTTAAATGTATCTCGCCACCTGTCAACCTTCTGAATAGATTTGAAAATATCCTTGTTGATGCTTTCCACATCCACTAGGACATCCTTTCCGAGTGTGATATTTCCCTTTGCAAGTTCGGTACGAGGCAATTGCAAGATACCTCTTCCACTTTCATCTGCGGGTTTTGGATCACGGAAGACTGTCACTGGGAATGTTTGACCAGACCGGAAGAAAAAGTCGCGTCCAAGCTCGGAAGCTTCACTGGGGAATGGCTGCCGGGCCTCCTCATGTATATTATTGAAGCTTAAAATGGCTCCCCGCGTGAGTTCCTCAACCGGAATCTCTTTGTCCAGATCTACTTGTATGTCGCCTGCAACTAGAGCAATGTTTGGAGAACGAAGAAGCATGTGTGAAAGATGATAGCTGTTTGGAGTTCCAAACAGATAAAATGGCATTTCACCACATGGCCAAGTAGGGTCGCGGTGGATGGACTCGAGAGAACGATTTTTCAGAACACGACGAACCTGCACTGTGACGGAGGGCAGGATTAACCCACTACATAAAATTGTCAGCATTACCACTGCCTAAAAAGCAAAGAAACAAATGTTGGCGGTTGAAATTACTCACCTGCGGTTATAGATAGTTGCCCGGAATTGCGCCGTTTCCTGGGACCCGAATGTATCCAAAAGGTCATCCAGGGAGATTTCTCTCGATGTCTGTAGATATATTGTCCTGGCGGGACTTGCCTTCTTAATTTGCTGATATATCTCCAAGTCTTCCTGCTCGAGCTGAATGGAAATAATGAGTTGACGTCGATATTTTGCTAGGTGGAAAGACGGTTGATAGATAAGGAAAACCTCGTCGGTCCCCTCCATAATGAAATTATGGATTGCCGGCCCCCGATTGTTGCGCTCGCGGCAGATTTCCACTTCTTCTTCAACAACTTCACGGAAAATATCAACCAGCGAACCCATGAAGCCCTGCTGCGTTGAAAATGGGCTCATGACAACATTTCGTAACACAAATAGATTCTGTGGTGATTCTTCGCGATCCTCAAGCCCAAGGCGCTTTTTGAATTTCTCCGCACATGAGCCATACAACTCCGGTGTGAATTCGGTTGAAGTGAGGTAAAAGGGAATCTTTGTCGGGTCATCATCTGGCGAATCAACTGAAAGACGTTCGACAACGCGCTGCATCAAATAGTTGGCTTCTTCAACGTCTTTGTTTAGCTCGCCTGGAGATCCATCCGGGTTCTTGTGGCGCCAGTTCAGTGCAAATGCATTTATATTAAGATCTGAGCCAAGAGAGCGAAGTAGTTTCATCGTCTTTTCCTCATCTGGCTTGACTTTGTCGGAAGAAACAATCTCAGAGTTCGTTTTACTCAGGATATCATTTCGAATACGCAATTTCTCCGCGCGTACGTCTTCCGGCGTTGAATTTGCTTTTAGCTCTGAGGGGAGCATATGGAATGGGACGCAGGCGAAAGAATCCTCCTCCGTCGTCATTGCCGCCCAATAGGCTGATAGCTATAAAAAGACGAATAAAAATTAACATCAGACATGGCGCCTTGAACCGATTGTGCTCTAATGCTTACCTTGGTGCACGTAAATGACACCTCACTTAACAATGCCCCATACCCCTTGGGGTGAAGACCAATACACCTATTTGAGAGCCAAGTTGATAATGCTGCTGCTCCCGGCTTGCTATGGATGAGAGCGTTATAGTTAGTGAACATCTTTCCTCTGTTGAAGCCATAATATATGAGAGCTGTGCTAACCTTCCCTCTATTCCGTATATCCCTACACCCGCATCTACTCCGCGTGAAAGGACTGGGGCCGTCCATGTCACAAGGTACCTCATACGCCCGTCACGGTAAGCAAGTAACCCGGCTGGGTATGGTATATAGCCAGCTTTATGAGGATCAACTGTAATGGAATCGGCATATTTCAAAGCCAGCAAGTCCTCTTGTGTTTCTACCTTCAAGCTTAGATCGGGTACCACACCATCGGCATCATTATCAGTTGCTTCGCCCAAGTTAACCACTCCAGTCGCGGACGGCATACCCATCAGGTCCCGCGGCAACATCGTGGCGAAGTACCCTCCCCATGCAGCATCGGCATGGATGAGAAAAGAGAGACCCTTGGATTGGAAACGTTGGCGCAAGGCTAGGATTCGGCTCAAGCGGTCAACAGCTCCTTCTTCAGTTGAGCCAATCACAGCAACAACTGCATATACAGGTTGCTTATTTTCAAGGCATTGAGAAAGCTTCATTTCTAGTTCATCAAGGCTGATCCGAGCACCATCGTCGACTTCTACTCCAACAATATTATCGGAGCCAATACCAAGAACAGCTGCAGAAACAAGAGATATTATGTTAGTCAACGTTTGATGGAAGATATATCTGCACTCTGATAGGGGTTTCATACCTCCTGCCTTTGGCCATGAGTAATGGCGAGCTTTCCCAATCATATATTGCATAGGTTTATCAATCTGAAAATGGCGTTCGAGCACATCTTTACCAGTTGATTGTATGCTGTATGGATTCAAGCATTTCTCGATAAAGCTCGGCGAAATTCCAAACTGCTCGTTGAGTGACTGGGGGATATCCAAGATCGTATTTGGCCTCAGGTTGAGCAATTCCCATGTCGTCAAATCTTTGAATAGTTTCTCCTCTCCAACGCAGGTAGATACCCTAAAGTCCCCTCCTATGAAATGTAGCCCACCCTCATCAATAGCCCGGCGGAGTGACAGTGGGTAAAACTTAAGATTCCGAGCCACCCACATTGACTCTAGATTTGCAACTGTCCCACCGCATGCAACATGAGCCCAGCCAAGCGGGACATCTTCTCTTTTCGGATCAGTATTGTATCCGAAGAGCTGGCAAAACTGCTCCCCGACCTCAATTTCAGCAATTGTTGTCAGGGGGCTTGCCTCGAGAGCAACATTGTTTGGGTTGTAAAGCATCGCCATGAAATACCCGAGAAGAGCGGGCATAGCCAAGTCGGTACACATATGAGCCTCATATCGAGGAGACCAAAAGGGTATTGAGTGTTTCCCTAAAAGATTAGATGCGGTTTGTATTGCCCGGGAGAAATTATTTGTGATGCGTTGGAATTCCTCGGAAGCTTGAGCATCTTGAGTGATAAGTCTCTAAATTAAAGAAAGCTCCATCAGCATCAGCTCCTAGCTTGAGTCCTCAAAAGGACAAAGGCGAGTCTTTACCTCATCACCCGGGAAATAGTTCAATCGTGCTTTCTTCAACTCATCCAATATGTTTAGGATGTTCTTCTCGAATATTCCAAGATTTTCAGCCTGAGGCCCTATGAAATAGGCGCTGATGGCGTCGTGAGTTATGTCCCTTTCAGTTGACATGATTTAAACAAATGAAGTAAGTAAAGCAATTGGTTTCTGATCCGCAATCCGGGAAATTGCAATGAATAGATCATGATGGCGGTTATATAAAGGCACAGACACGAAGGCCCAATTTTGGGATAAGCATCCCCGCATCAGCTGAGGGAGTATATGCCGAGAGTGCATCTTGCTTTCGTCATGACCCAAAAATAAGAGATCATGTATTCGCAGTCCCTCGCTACGTGAAGTTGAAGTCTGGATATTCGACCAGCCAGATGCCACAGAGGGCGCGAATCAGCGGAGGCCCCGTGTCGTGCCACTGCACTGAATAATTTGCCAGTCCAGTTCTAAATCAGGCTGGCGTTTTGACAGGCGGCGTGAATGGATGGTTGTACCGAGACACGATGGTTTTCTTCTTTGACTCGGATTCGATGAACTGTATTACTGCGCTGAAATCTTCGGAATGTCACCTTTGGAGAGGCCCTCGTGTAGCTGCCTGGCTCTGCATGACACCTCTTTCACGAATGAATTGAAGCAGAGCAAGTCTAGGCGTTGGAGGCCTATGGATTCTGGCCGGTTCATTTCTTTTCTACGGGGTTTAGTTTTTTGCTTTGTTTTTCCATATTTTATCTCAGGATGCTGGCTGCACTGTACGGAAGTACCATGCGCCAGTATGATCAAGGGGCAAAGTGCAATACAGACCAAGTTGGAGCATGTGAATATGCCAGCTGCAGCCCACTGTGCATGAGCAACAACGAGCTGCGGTTATAGGCTGGCATTGACATTATATGCCAACCCCTCAACACAACCCACATGGTGCTGCAGCACCACGGGCGATTGCTTTCCATGTAAATAGCGCAGTCTTAAGACAGGGTGGCGCTAGATATTTTTATATCACTAGAGAACGAGAGCCATTCCACCTAGAGAGCCGCGCGTTTAGACAGGTATCATAAAGACACATTAGATGATGCCGCGAGTACAAAAATACCACCGACAATAAACGAACTCCAACTGGGAAATTTCTATTAACTTTAATCTCGGGCCTTTATTATACAAGGAGTTCGGGAATGCCATATACGTCTTTGTTTCGGAGCATTGGCGTTGAATGTCTGCTGAAAATCATCAGGGTATTCATTCGCATTGCTCTCGTGGCCCGATGCCTCGTTTGCAGGCGTTGGCTGTGATGAGAGGAGTCGCACTTCTTCCACGCTAGCTCGTATTTCATATTCCCCACGACAATGCACAGTGATACCGAGCTTTACCTCCCTAGTTTCATGGGCGCCTAATACTGGAAGAGCTCTCTGCAAAAGTCCTGTCCACGAAAGCCGCCTTGAAAGCTCTAAAGCTATGTTGTGTGGTTGGTTTCGTAAACTGGGCTGAATGCGGAGTAGAGGGTGTATCGGTTTCGAAGAGCGGTTGAAGAGTGTAGTCTGTAGACTGAGGAAGGTGTTTGTAGGGGCTATAAATTTTGACCGGCCGAGTTGTACCACATCGGTGTGGGGTGGTGCATTATCACCCTTCGTATCTACCGATGTTACGACAAAATTTATGTCGAGATCATCCACTCGAAGCACATCAATCATGCGGCTATTCAATCTGATGCCACGGAAATCAATGACACCCGTTTTACCTGTGATGTCGTCTTTCCACGAGCCCTTCAGATGCTTCAGAAGGGTTTCCCGAAACCAAAAGGCCTCCCTGCTAGAAACTTCAGCTTCATAGTTTAGTTTGTTCGCGCTTACAACAAATTGCCGTCGATTGGCCGGATTAAGTACTGGTATTTTCTCGTGGCTGTTCTCCAGGAATATTCTCGGAATCAATAGAACGAAGCGAGTGGTAAAGCCAGGCTGTAGCTTATCAGAGATCTCTTGGAACACCGGTAATTCATTGTCCGTTAGGCCCTCTGTTGTTATCGACGTTGACAGTGGGTTGGGCCAAGAATTGTGCAAATCCAAAAGTGCTAGGCAGTATTTAGATCCAACTGTTTTAGGGCCGAGTTCGGAAAGCACAGTTAACAGCTGGGAATGGCGCGGTTGTGATGGAACTTCGGGCGTACTTGGTGATTTCTTTATCGGCTCCTGCAGATGACCTAGTCCGGGACTATCTTGGTCCCAAGCAAAATCACTATTGAAGGGAAGTATATCCCATCGAGTAATGTTCACCGTTGCATTCACGGTAATTGTCAACGGGTAAGTGATCTGCCTTACGTAGAATTTCTCTGGGAGGTCTGATTCAGTGCTACCAATATAGCCGTAATTAATTTGAACCACTGCCTCATGAAGTCCCGGCTGGCCAAAGACATCTATTGTAAAAGTACTAGTTTCTCCCGGACCTAGTGATGGCCTCTTATTCGTACCCTGCCGCCATCGGATCGGTGTCTTTTTCGCCATTTGGTATTCTAGCTCATATATTTCGACCGGGAGATTATCTTTGTTTTGTAATGCAGTTTGGAGATGGCTGCTGATCGAGTCTTTGAATGTGAAGAGAAGTAAATCTGCTTCACGATTCGAATTGTTGTATAGTGTGATGTCAAAAGAAGCCGTTTCTCCGTCAAGGATCATAATAGCAGATTCTAAAAGGGAGCTAGAGTGGAGCTCCACCCTCGGTTGTGCGTCGATGACTTTGACTGTAACAGAGTCCGCTTCAGGGGCTTTCCTAGTAGCGTGAGCCAACCCTGGATCAGTATCAGAAACCCACGAGAGAGGACGGCCGGAGGAAATTTCTTTAGCGGCTAATCCTGTGCGTTTCAGTTTAGGATCCGGTCCAGGCTTCCACCACTTCTTAAAGATGGGAAATTTCCTTTCCCTGCAGCATTTTACTTTAGCCAAGCAACCAGTGATATTGAGAATGCCTTCAGTGGTCGCAACAAGCGGGATAAATGTCTCCTGCAAGGAGAAAGGAGCTAGTACGATGTTGCGTGCTTGGGCTTGGATCTCAACACCTTCTCCCTCGAGCTTTAGATAGTCGACTTCGACCTCGAAGTTGAAAGGGTTTTGCAGGGTCACCGTGACCATTGTCGTTTCGCCAGCAACAATGAGTGACTCCGATGCCTGACCGGATCCTCTCGAGAACGAACTATATATAAACGGGCCATCGACCCCTTGTTCATCTGAGCCAGTTGTCCTGATACCAAAATCTTTACTGGAGCGTAGAATTGGCCGGCTAGAGTCAGGGGGGGTTGGGATCTCGACCCCACGAACCAAGAAATCATCCCAGTACTCTGCCTCCAGACTAGTTTCTCCGAGTCTATGTGCCACACTGACGGTTCGTGTGATATTGTTGGACAGCTTGATTTGTTCTTCTGTACCAAGTACAGGAAGCCCGTGGTTGCGTTCGGGAGCCAGCATATAAGAGCCTCGAATTATTTGGAGAAGTGCAACAGTAAATTGCAAAACCCCACCAAAGTCTGGAAGGGCTTCGCAGAAATTGATACACGACCTGAGAATTTCAATTTTTAAAGCGAGGTCCCCATATGCGCTGAGTGCAGAGCATCGAAACGTTCGTTCAACTATCCCATCAAGAGAATCGTATTTAAGGTCTTTGTTGGTGCTGCCGTTGTCAATCTTGCTAGATTTCCAATCAAATATGCTTTTGGCCCCATATATACCACCCATTAGCATTAGTATAGATTTGATGCTGTCTTCCATATTATCTGGTCCAATTTCAAGCGGGTTGATATCAAAAGATGCATTGTTAAGTGCCGATAAACCCGCAGCAGGATGGATACCGATTTCGGCCGCCCCAAGCTTGCGTGCTTGCACGAGTCCTGGAATTAATATTGAAAATAACTCTTTCAGTATGAATGCTCGTTTCCTCTCTAGACCTAGTGGAGATAGCACGGCAGCTATGCCTACCAGCACCTGCACGGTGTCAGTGATTGGAATTTCTGAGACGGGTGATGAGGGTAGCGCGCGAAATAGAAACGAAGCCAATTCGGTTTTCCGCAAAGAGACGTAGCCTCGAGGCTTATCAGTCAGGCTGACATGCTCTAAAGAACGGTTCATCACGATATGACCCAGCCCATCTGGATCCAGCGTTCCGTCCCGCGCATGGATGGTTGTTAGAAGCTTTGCGAGCCTAATAACAGTCTCCGAATACAAAAGTTGGGGAAGTGGCTCGTCTGTTATATTGGCAGCGCGGCTGTAAAGCCCTAAAATGTAGCTTGAAATATCGGGGAGCAAATTCGCTAGGCCTTGAAGCGCCACCGCTCTGGTTTCCGGGGTGGAAGGGCTGTTGATACTACTATCAATAGTCGAAACTGGTTTTTTGGTTGTCGTTTTGTCACCACTCGGGAAGCACACCTGCGGAATCTAGATATAAAAACTTTAGTTGAAAGCGAACGATAATCAAGTAGCAGCAGGTTAGAGGTAATCGAGATTATATTCGCGACTGTGGGAGGCCATACTTGAAAATTTGCACCGATCCATCCAAATAGCAAGAGGCAATTTATTATCCCTTCTAGTGCTTTTGCATGCCAATTGTAATCGCTCCCAGCCCTTGCAATAGTCGCACCATCAACAAATTCCTTGACAGCCTCCGGCCATATCCCTGCCTGAAGATAAAGGATACCCGTAACGACATGTAATCGGCCTTGAAACCGGGATTTAGCACGTTCGTTTACCCCCAAGTTTCCAAGGCCCTGCAGAGACCCTCGCTCCCGACTATGCTCCTTGGAGCTTGGCTTGGACGCGGATTTTATAGATGATGTAGCTCTGTTCGATACTTGAATCGAGCGTGTGATCTCATCGAAGGTAGTTGGAGATTCATGCTGTCCCGAGCTGCCGGGAGACTCAGAGGAATCGGCAGAAAGATCATTTGGCCTCGAGGGCAATTGCGCTGGCATGGTCATGCGATGCTGAAGCTTATCAACAGGTCGAGATTCGGTTGTCCGACGAGGTCCCCATGAAGATAACCTAGGAGAATCGATGGTTCGCCAGTTCTGAATAGACTGCGAGAAATTCTGAAAAGCTCCAAGGACCAGTGACGAGAGGTCGCACATTACTGTTTTCATTGTTGTAGGGCGAGACTGTTCAGCGGAGGGAACCCAAAACACACCCTGTGGTCCAGAAATAATGTTATCGACGCCATGATAATCGAACACCAACAGATGTTGAAGAATTGATTTCGGATAGTACTCCTTTAGTTCATCAAGCTCGCGTGTGAGGGAATCTAATCCTGCCGGGGAAGGATGTTTCGAGCTTTTATTTCCATTCCACTGGTTTTCTTGTGATTCCCCCTGAGCCTCCGTACTGGTGGCTTCTAGTTCTTGGCCATCTGCGATCGCTATTACAAGTAGCGACTCCCGAAACAGCTCAAAAGGGTAATTATCGAGGTGTGAACTTGGTGGAACGGATATCGACAGGTCGTAGATCATCATCCCGGAGGGGTACGCTAACGGGGAAAAGGTATCTAGAAATTGAAATCAAGTCAGGCATAGGAATTAAATACATGAGGAATAGCTCGCCTTACTTCTACTAGTCCGTCCATCTGGGCTGACGTCCCCCAGGCGAACCACATTATGCGCCTGGAGTCTTTCGACGAAGCTGAGGAACCTCGACCGCTTAATCTTGCCAACCGGAAGAAGCAATGCGCGTATGCGCGCCGGCGCAGTTGGTGATAAAGGGTCAACTATCATTGTTGCATGCGGACAGTCAGAAGTAAGAGAAGCTCGGTTGAGCTCGCGACCTGCACACAGGCACTGTGCAAAGCGGCTTTCAGTCGTATGGTGTTAGTATCTGCATCGCCTTGAACGACCTCGCGAGACAATAAAGCTGACAATTGGCGTTATACCGCACAAGCCGCACCCATTCCCTTTCGTATCTTTTTGCGGAAGCCGTTTCTGGGACGGAGAGGTGGTGTTCTAGACGAAAAACGTCGTTTGATCCTTGTTCTAAACTGCGCCTTGAGATGCTCCACGCTTTGTCACATGTCCCCCCTTATCTAAGCATCTGGAGGCTGAAGCGGCTCCGCAGCTCAAGCCAAAAAAAATACGAGTTCCTGTTCGCCTTGTGCCTGGTGGTTTTCTGCTGCCTTCAGTCAGGCCTGATATAAATACGGGCGAGGGGTCTCGAGGCTTGTCTGACCAGACTTGAAGTTCTTTTTCTCGAAAGAAAACCGTCTGGCAGCTTAGACTCTACCCAAATATCTACCTGTGGACACCTTTCCTACGTCATAGTTTGGGGTAACAGAAAGGAAGGTATTCGGGCGTTCCTTGTGAAGGCATCCATCAGGAACTACGCGTTAAGCGATTGTTATATCTTGAGATATAATTTATGGGAGCTCCATGCTCTGACCTGTGATAAATTTAAGCCTCACCAGACATGGCGAGCGGTGTCGACTTTGGCTCCTTGAAGGCCCGCGCGATCGGTTCAGGGACCGACGAGGAGGCAGTAACTGTGAATACACGCGCCTTGATAGACAAAGTGCTAGCGCGATACTCTGGAGAATGGTAATTACATCTTGCAGGAATCCAGCCCAACTGCTTAAGAACAAATGTCTGACATATCTTTCATAGGACTGTTCTTCGCGAACTGCTTCAAAATGCCGCAGATGCATCTGCTACCCAGGTAACCGTTAAATTCGAGACCCTCCCTTCCACAACGGTTCCTACACCAGCCGGTTTGGACCAGAGCGCCTCGATAAAACATGTTATTGCCAATCACACACTCCAGCGACTTACACTCAGGAATAATGGAACGCCATTCAATTCCAACGATTGGGCCCGCCTGAAACGAATTGCGGAAGGAAATCCGGATGAGACAAAGATCGGTGCCTTTGGAGTTGGTTTTTATAGTGTATTTGCCGATTGTGAAGAGCCTTTTGTGTCTTCAGGCTCCGAAGCTATGGCCTTTTATTGGAAAGAAAATGCACTATTTACTCGTCGCCTGAAACTGGACGAACAAGATCGTGGCAGTGATACTACCTTTGTGCTTGATTATAGGAATACTACCTCGCAAGTACCCGGTCTGATGCCTTTATGTCAGTTTCTTGCAGGCAGTCTTGCGTTTGTTGGCCTTGAATCGATAGAACTGTGGCTTGATGACTGGAAACTGTTGAAATTATCGAAGAAGGCCGCCCCAAGTGCCATGGTTTCCATACCAAAGGATATTTCAACTAAATCGGCTGAAGGGCTTATGCAACTTACGGGCGTATCAAGACAGGTTGCCCAGATCGATGCGACGTTCATGAATGCCATATTATGGACACCGCCTTCGTCCTCATCTCGTTACGAGGGCAATCAGAAACAGGACACGACACTCTCTCTTAGAAGTTTCTTCTCCAGACTCACATCTACAAAGAATAATGAGTCTTCTGAGAAAGATGAGAGTGATTTATTCACAAACGACCTCCTCTCCAGTTCTTCCTCAACAATATTTCTTCATATCACTTCTGGACAGGTCAAAACTTTGGTTGCCTCTTCCTTTGGGCGCGAGCTAGAGCGGGCCACTAAAAAGCCACCGCCCAAATCTACTTCACTCGCTATCTTGACTGCTTCCTACATTCCTCCGTCTAGTAGCGTTTCGGTTTCTATTCAAAATAAGAGCGAAGTTTTCAATAATGTTCTCCCTTCAAAGTCGGGAAGGATTTATATAGGGTTTCCAACTCACCAAACAACAGGCCTAAACGCCCATATATCCGCGCCGTCTCTTATTCCAACAGTTGAGCGGGAGAGTGTTGATCTAAATGCTAGATACGTGCGTACGTGGAACTTGGAGCTTCTAAGAGTTGCAGGGATGGTATGCCGCGTTGCATGGTCCGTTGAGATGTCTTCACTAAAAGACCAGATACTATCAAAAGCTCGCCGGTCTGGGAGGTCTACACCTCAGTCTGCGGATATCGCATCCCTGTTGCCGGAGGCTATTCATATATCCAATCAATTCGTTTTCCGCGAAGCTACTCCAACCGCACAGGTGGGCCAAACAGTAGAAGATGCTTTCTGGACCTGCTGTAAGAACGCTTATTTGGAGATACTGTCCACCCACGGCATTCTACCGAGTCATCAAGTTCGAACACTACCAAGTGAACTTAAGTTCATGGAAAATATACCCGTTATTCCCGAGGAGCTCGTGAGCGGCGCTCAAGATTTTGTTCTGCGGCTGCAGGACTTCGGGCTCTTAACCGAAGTTACAATGACAGACATCAAGAAAGAGCTGGATGGAAATGCTTTGTCCGCCGAACGGTTCCGCAATTTTCTCTCGTGGATAGGCCCGAAAGCAGAAAGCGGAAACTTGGACACTAATTCCGTCCAACTCTTACTTAGCCTCGTTATTGTCATTGACGAATCTGCGAATGGCTCCCATAAACTTCTGAGCCTCAGAGAGATAGATACATTCATCAATCCGAATCGAATTCCAACGGAATTACCAGTACCCCCATCTGTGTTGCCATTCAAATACTCTAAGAGTCTTATCTCAGCCCAGCTCTTGGCCTTTGGATGGCAAGAGTTACAAATTGGCAATTGGGTAAAATGGTTGGTTAACAACGCGGCAAACCGTGCTATCTTAACGCCAGAGCAAGATATGACTCTCTCACCAAGCTTTTCAGCCCGCATACTACCGGTTCTATCTAAACAATGGGATTCATTATCCCCCGAATCCCAAGTGGGCGTGGTCGAGGCTTTAGGCAAGCATACTGTTATTCCCACCAAAGCAGGAATGAAGAGGCCTTCTGAGGCATATTTCCCTTCGGTGAAGATTTTCGACGATCTCCCCATCGTCTCTGGACTGAATAGTGTGAAGGAGCGATTCCTGATGACACTTGGTGTTCGGAAAACAGTGGACATTGGCATTATATTCGAGCGGTTGCTAAACAACCCGGAAAATGAAACCACTGAAAAGAAGAAAGGCCATGAAAAGTGGAGCCACGTGGAATTGATCAAATACTTGACGTCCGTACGCTACGATATACCTGCCAATGATCTAGCTAAATTGAAGCGAGCTAAGATATGCACCGCCGAAACCATGTCAGGGCGTTCCACGGAGCGGTATCAAGTGAGCCAACTTTTTGAGCCTCACGATTCTATAAAGGAGCTTGGGCTGCCGCTGTTATACTGGCCAGGGAAATATGCCCCTGGAAGTTCAGAGGGTAGCTTCTTATCATTCCTGGGCCTCAAAGCGTTCCCCTCTGCACATGAAATTGTCCAACTTATGGCGGACGCAGCAGCAGCAAAGGACTTCAAGCTAAGGGATAAGGCATTGTCATATTTCCTTGCGCTGCACATTTCTAACGGCTACGGTTCTTTTGACTTTGGAAAAGTCACTACCCCGTTCCTCCCAATTGAGGGCGGTGGGATAAGTACGCCTAACGCCTGCTTTGTATCTGAAGGAGCTTCCCTATTTGGATTGAATATTCTTCGGCGAGATCTACACTCTCACGCCTCGAAATTCGGTGTATCCCAACACCCTGACATCGGTAAATGTGCTGATTTCTTAATCAACAAACCTCCAGCAACCTGGGCAGAGGCAAAAGCACTGTTTAAATATCTCGCAGGACGCATTCCCGACGTAACCTCTAATGCATCTCACAAACTTGCTAAGGCAGCGATCGTGCCTGTTTATGAAAAGGATTCAACGTCAGCACAAACTTCTGAGAAACCCAAACCAAAGATCCGTCACATTGCGCCTCAAGATTGCTACATTGGGCAAAGCGAGGATTACGCTGAGATCTTTGACTTTGTCGATTTTGGGCAAGAAGCCAACCTGTTTCTTCTGGCTTGTGGATCCAAACACGAGCCGACAAGGTTGGAACTGGCACATATGCTCGTGAAAGAGCCTGCTATGATTTCAACGAAACTTAAAACATCTGAGAAATACTTAAAACTGCTACAAAGCATTGCTGAATACCTGGCACAAATGAAAAGGGATAAGAAACTATTTGCAGCGATGAAAAAAGCCCCGTTCCTTCTTGCAAGTAGGGAGGTTCCGACCAAGTCCCCCATTAAACAGATTAATGGTCATTATGTCGCAATTGACGAAGATGAGGAAGAGGAAGAGACAGCGCCTAAAAGTATCAGAGAATGGCAATTAGTCAAAGCTTCTGATGCTGTAATTGTTGATGACTACGGTAGTTTCAGTTTATTCAAAGAAAGCCTACTCGCAGCGCCACAGGAAGAGATTCTTGAGGATATGTATTCTGCGCTTGGAACTCCTTTCCTGAGTGGCCTGGTGGAAGAGCGCGTCCACCACGGCTCGTTGTCATCAAACCAGCGGAACGCGGCGAGCCTTCAGAAGCAGATTTACGAACGGTCGAGACTATTCTTGTATGACTTCCCTCGGGACGCCATCACATACGATGCTCGGTGGCTTGAAAATCACTTGACCGTTCAGATTGTGAAGTACATTAAGCTACGGCGCTCGCTTCGAGGCCGGGGTCTATCGCACCTTGAGGAGCGAGGCGCAGTGGTAGTACGGAAAAACAAGGATGCGGTTCTTCTCGTCTCAGAAAGTCGAACTGATCTGTATCAGATTAGCCAGGCCCTTGTTCATCTCATAACGAACAAACCAAAGTTGCACTCCATTATCACTTTCGAAATGCTGCTTAAGACTGATCTTCTGGAGCTCCGGGCTAGAGGATATAATGTCGATAGAATCCTCAGGAGGAAGGCAGCGGAAGCGAGGATGGTTGAGCATAAACGGCAACAACAGTTGGAAGAAGCAAGGAATCAATCCCGGGAAAAGAGTCCAGAGCAGAATGAAGGAGCAAAAATGCCGGGTGATTTCCCTGAGGAACCCCCTCACGCTATCTCCGACTATACTGAAGATTCGCGTGGAAAATGGCCCAAGGGGATACTTTCAAGTTTTACCCGGCACCTTAGCTTGAGTGATATGAAGAACAGATCCAGAAGAAAATCGTCGACCGAGGCGCTTCCACCCCCGACCGAGATTGGGAAGCCTCAGGGTGGCGGAACATCCACTACGCATTCACCGGAGGCCTTAAAAAGAACGTTAAACTCGGCAATAAAGTCTTGTCGACCTTACGGCTCGTCTACACTATATAGTCGCCCGGAAGCCAACCAACTTCAAGAAACAAAAACCTACTGTGACGAGCGTCCTGCACACGATATAGTGTTCCTTGCAGACGCCGGAAATGGCATCAGAATGTTTGTCTCCAAGTCACGCAGTGATAAGGAGGGATTTCTCCAGGCCAACAAAGATGGACTGGAGATCTTCGCGGACGTGCTTAAGGATTGTGCGGAGGTCTTTGATCTAAAATTGAAAAACTTGAGCATATTCAACGAAGATGGTGGGAAAACAATCGCCTTCAACACCAATGGAAGCATATTCTGCAACTACACATTTTTCCAACGGCTCCATTTAGAGAAAATATCTCGCGGGGAGCATACCGAGGCAGCGATATACTGGTTTGTGACTTTGTGCCACGAGCTGGCCCACAATATAGTTGCCAACCATAACTCAGCTCATGGCTTCTACACGTAAGTTACCATGGACGGTTTTCCATTGTGGTATCCTGACTTACTCTGAGACACGAGTGCTAATATTAAACAGTGAAAGCCTAGTTACACAGTACATCCAGAAATGCATGCAGAGCTTAGCAACTCGCAACGCATAATTGCATTTCACGTAATTTACAGCAGACACCTTGATTGCATTTATGAGTTTAGATATTGTGTATTAATTATGGCTTGGGACTTGTTTATATAGATTGTATTGTCGTCAGGAGTTTTGGTGGCGCAGTTGGAGGAGCTTCAATAGACACCCCACTCGGTTGATATACTTGCTATGTTTTTTATATAGATCGAAGCAGAGTTATAATTATAGCTAAACTATGAGACTGGCCCTTTGGTACCACTTGGGACTTTTCTTTCGTTGTGTTCTAAAATATTGGCAGGGTAGTTTGATAGTGAGAGTGTGTATATGGTAACTGACAATTCTATGCATCAAACAACCGAGGGACAGCCCCAGAGAGGAAGAAGAGACACGACAGGCAGGTAAATGTGACTCAGAGTAACCGTTAATAAACATGGTTTCCATTCTATAACAACTCGTGGGAAAAGAAAGTAACGCGAACGAAGAAAGAAGCAAAAGCCAAGTGCAAAAACCCCGCGCCCTGGGTGGAGTGCTGATCAAAGTGCATCGCCTCGCCAACGCCACAGGCAAACCTCCCATGCATGAAGAGATCCTGGCGTGTAGAGCCTGCGACTTGAGCAACCTCAAGCATCGCTACATAACACAAGGCTGTGTACGGACTTCGCGGAATGGTTCTACTTGTGAGCATGTTGCTCCCCCGTTGAAATAGCTGTATAGTGACATCGCTTGGCCTTAATGCAGACAAACGATGGCTTTGGTTACCGTCATCGCTACCAGCATAAAGACAAGGGAGAGAAGGCTTGGAGATGCATGAGCTTGCCATAGTTTTCTTCCAACCAAAAGAAACTGATTGGACTGGAATTCCCGTCAAAAAGGCTTCCAGGGTTTGGTGCGGCGCATCCCATCGCGATGCTGTGGTAGCCTAGGAGACATCCATCAGAGTTCTCAACTTCATCCACACTGCCTTCACTGCCAACAGCTTTCGATCATTCATTTACTTCCATCCAGCATCTATTGATATCTAGAGACTATCATATATTTCTCTTTTATCATGCTCCTATCCTTATAAGTGATCAACTCGCATAACAGCGCTTCTATCTATCGGACCTTCCCCACACCAGTGCCTCCCCCTCCCTCTTTTGCTCGCCATAAGACAACCCCTTTTCGAGATATCTCGCAGGTCATGATCGCGCAGTAATATAAGAGCTTCAAATACCCTCGTCTAACACAGGTTTGACTTCCTTCCTAGCGTTGGTTAATCGTTATTGACGAATGAGCGCATCAGTCTGCCAGGATGGAGATATTCTGTCGCAACGTACCCCAGCACAGCCAAAGTAAACATCTTACCAAAGAGTTTAGGCCTCTCCTAGCCCAGTTTGGCGTTCATACCTTTGAGTGCCGCAAAGGAAACGGACGATTTGCTTTCCTTACGATTCTAGATATCCGAAAAGCCCAACAGTTCTTGGACCGTTATGGACAGAAACAGGATAAAACGAAAAAGTCCCCGGCAAAGTTCAAGTTGCTCGGGACACCAGTATTTATGGAGCAAAGCAATAAACTTCCCTCAGAGCTTTTACTACGTGCTCTAGAGGACGATGAGTACAAGCGCACAACACGCTTGATGGCAGGCCCAGCTTCCAACGCGGGAGGCATACAAAGAATCAGAAAGTTCACGATAGTGATGACGTCCTGCGGGGCCTGGGATTATAAGGAGAATAGACCAGGGTTTCTCGAGTATTTTCGAATAGCTCATCGTGGGGAGATTGTGTTTGGGAAAAATACACTGCGGGTGACGTTGGCCGATGTCGACCGATCAACAAAATACTTCATTGAGATTCCTTATTGGAACGTCTCTGAAGCGCAACCTATCTATTTCGGGACTACTAAGAGGCCATCTGTAACGGTAACTACGGGAGTGGCTCCCAAATTCTTCATCACCAACCCTACAGAACAACTAAAAATGCAGATGGCCCAACTTCTTAAAGGCAATTCTCGCCCGCCACCAGCAAAGAAAAGAGTCAGTAATTTCGGCCCTGGCCACGAGAGGGTTGCAGCCACATGCTTTACGTTTCGATTCCTGTTGGCAGATCCTAGAGATATCCATCAAGTTCGCGGTATGGGAGCAGCTTTCCCTATGCTTAGCATAGCTAGGTGGAACGATTATCATCTCTCTTCACGGCTCCCATATGTGGTGCTGGAAAAGGAGTTTGAAAACTTTCTAGAGAGACAGCCCATTCCCTACCGAATAAAATTTCAAATGCAGAGGCTGGTGTGGAACGGCGAAGTATCCCCTAGAAGAGCTACTCTTTTCTACCGTCACGTCTTCGAACTTTATCGCCGCGAGGGGGAGCATGCCGTTGCCCAAGGTCTTTTAAAGCTAAGCAGAAGTATCCAGTACCCTTCCCCCGAAATCCCTGCGATTGACGCTGGGGTTGAAGCCCTCATTGAAATTTTGCATGATGCGGTCGATAGCCTGGCGCGTAACTCTGGCGATAGAGAATTTAACCCAATTCACCCAAATAACGTTTCAGTTCATAGAGTGCAAGTCACACCCTGCGGGACATATCTTGATGGACCGTACAGCGAAACAAAGAATAGAGTCCTAAGACGCTATGCGGAGTACATCGACTACTTCGTTCGTGTTGAATTTCTGGATGAGAATGGTTCTCCCATGTTCTTTGACCCTCAGGCTTCGCTGGACGAGATTTTCCATCATCGATTCAAAACGGTGATGGAGGGCGGTATTCGAATTGGCGGCCGTCTATTTCAATTCCTAGGTTTCTCCCACTCTTCTCTGCGGTCACGGACATGTTGGTTTGCGGCTCCATTCAGAACTCAAACCGGAGAGCATCTTGATGCCTCGAAAATCATCGAGAATTTAGGGTCGTTTACACACATCTATTCACCAGCTAAGCAAGCTGCGAGAATTGGACAAGCGTTTTCAGAGACCCTAACTTCAATACCGGTTGACGCATCAATCGTAACTATGGGTGCCCCTGATATTGAGAGGAACCAGCGCGTTTTCAGTGATGGTGTTGGCACTATTTCAGCCGCTTTGATGTATAAGATTTGGAACGAATATGCACTTCGTGAAAAGGTGAAACCAACAGTATTTCAGATACGAATTGCAGGTAAGTTGTCGTTTCCCCCCAGGTTCAACTTTTGGCGTACTGCACGAGATGAATGCACCCGTCCTCTTTCTAATGTCATATCTACCATCGATTTCTTCATTTGTTGACTCTGTCCTCTAGGAGCCAAGGGTATGGTGTCACTCGATACCGAAAGCGAAGGAGAACACTTGATGCTGCGAAAGTCGATGGTTAAATTCCCTACACAAGATCGATGGGCTATCGAAATATGTGGTTCAGGAATAAAGGCACTTCCGTTTTACTTAAACAGACAGTTGATAAAAATTCTAGAAGACCTCGGAGTACCTGATCCCATCTTTCACCGGCTCCAGGAAGACGAGGTCCGCAGCCTCAAATCAACGCTCCAATCCACGGAACAAGCTGCAGCTTTTCTGGAAGAAAGCCATATCTCCAAGTCGGTACACTTACCATGGCTTATTCAAATTCTCAAAGGTCTGGGGATTACTTTCACCCAAGATCCGTTTTTGCGCCGAGTAATGGAACTGTCAGCCCTCCTCAAACTGCGCGATTTGAAGTATCGAGCTCGGATAAAAGTACCGAACGCCGTCACACTTTATGGGATTGTGGATGAGACCGGGTATCTTAAAGAAGGCGAGATATTTTGTGTCTTTGTATCTGACCGCGGATATAGGCAAGTATTGGTCAAAAGGAATGTGGTTATTACCAGGTCACCAGCGCTGCACCCTGGCGATATTCAAATTGTGCAAGCTGTTGATGTCCCTGCGGATTCTCCCCTTCGGAAACTCCATAACTGCGTTGTTTTCAGCCAGCATGGGGAACGCGACCTTCCAAGCATGCTGAGCGGGGGAGACCTTGACGGTGACTTATACAACATTATTTTTGATGATAGGATGTTCCCCCCAAGAACTTACCTGCCTGCAGACTACCCCTTAGTAAAGGCTAAGCAGCTTAACCAACCGGTGACTAGAAGCGATATCATCGACTTCTTCGTGGAATTCATGCAACAGGACCAGCTAGGCAGAATTGCTACATCACATCAGGCCGTTGCAGATCAGAAGAAAGAAGGGACGCTTCATCCGGATTGCCTTAAGCTGGCGGAACTTCACTCTGTCGCTGTCGACTTTTCTAAGAGCGGTATCCCAGTGAGTGTTGATATGTCTTTAGACCGACAGTTCACCCGTTAATCTCAAAACATCATATAGGTCGACCTAGCACGTATCCCTCGAGCTCCACGATTCCGCCCTGATTTCATGTCCCATACCCCGAGAATCCAAATTGCTGATAATATTGAAGTGCTCGAAGAGGAGTCCGGGCATATGATCGACGATGACGATGATGAGGAGGACGACCGGCCACAAATGCGTTTCTATAAGAGCAGGAAGGTCCTTGGCTCCCTTTATCGTGCCATCGACGAACAGAAATTCCTTGAAGATTTGCACAACGCCGCAGAAGTTAGGTCCGGTACAATTAACGCACTCCAACAGATTTGGAGCTATGTTCAGCAGGAAACTATGGGTTTCCAGTGGGATCATCTAATGGGTATATGCAAGGACATTAAAGAGATGTAAGTACAATGCAAAGCTCGAGTTTTAGGATGTCAACTTACACCGACTGGTTAATTAGCTATGAGGATGGTCTCCTTCACTTAATGAGACAGTACTCAGCGACTCCCTGGAAGAGTTCAATTACAGAATTTGAAATATTTGTCGGAACCATACTAGGCCAGGGTAACAAACAGAGCAGGCGTGACCAAGAATCTGCGAAGAGCATGCGTGAAGGTACAGTCGCCCCAGCCTCTTTGCCCTCGATCTTTATCAACGATTTAAAAGTCGGGTTCAGGTAATCGTTAACACTTCTTTAGATTATGATAGTTTAGTGGCCCAGACAGTGTCCATGATACATGATTCAGAATCGGGAGGCGCTGAAGCGCTAGAGCGCTCCATTGCTTGTCTATGGGCATGTCTTAACGAACGAGACCAACCGAAACGGTCAACTCGTGCGAACCAGGCGCAGGTGTTAAGTTTTCCCTGGATTGTGGCCATAACATGCCTTCGAGAAGTGGATAGGTTTCAGAGGAATCTTCCCATCTTTTAGCACTTTGCATAGCCATGTTGGCTTTCATTCTCCTATGTTCATCCATCTTGATCTGCGTTAATATTATGGGCATTGTATTGGATGATGGAATGAAGCATAGCGTAAATTGAATGAAATAACGTCGGCAGGATAGAGCTCATGTACGGATAAGAATGAATCAATACCTAGCTGTAGGAAATATTAAAGCGATTATTGATGGTTGCTGTCTTTGTCGATAGACGCGCGTGCCCTGTTGACAGACGCGATAAACCGCGGCTGATGACATCACAGACAAACATGCCAAACATGGTTAACGGTTCTTTTAACATCTCGACAACCATCTCGAATTCTCGCAATTGACAGCTCTCCCTCTTAGGTTCCCCTCTCACGGGGAATAATGCTGATAGGTAATACGGAATTGGTTGGATTTTCGCAATGGAATCCTCTGCCGGCGTTGCGCTGGAAGAAATAACATGGCGCTCACCACAGCACGTCCAGATGATGGGCGGGTTCATCCATTCAAATAACAGTAGGTGTCAAGCTATCACGACCTGCCACGCCTCTCGCTAGCTAGGCCTTGAATGTGTGTTGCTAATGAGTATCTCTTCTCAGTTCTATTTTACTTCGCAGAATCTCCCTTTTTTGACCCAACCTCGAACAACGCATCTCTCACCTTGCAGGCAATGCATAATGAAAATCTGCGCCCATTTATAGAAACCCGCGAGGCATTTGAGGGAAGACTGAAATCTATGCAAGGACCGGAGTTTATGGTAGCTCGAGATCCGATACAAGAGGCAGCTGTTACTGCGAATGCGGGCGAGCAGCCAAAGGAGCCATCGAATGTCTGGGTGATTAGGAAGCAGAATAGAATCAAGAGGGACGGAATGGTCGATCAAGTGCACGTATTAGCAACCTACTTTGTGGTAGGGGACTTTATCTATATGGCACCATCGATTTTGAGCGTTGTAGGAAGGCGTATGGTATGTATACCTATGATCTCGATCTCCCCGCCCTTGAGAGCCTTGGTGTGAGAGCGGCATATTTATGATCAGAATATTTGCTAATAATACCACACCTGCAGCTTTCAACGGTGACATCTCTCACCAAAGTTCTTCCCGCAGCTTCAAAGCAGCTCTTGTTTTCTCCCTCGCATGGCCATACCTATACACCTTCCGTCCCGAAATACCTTGGGGGCGTTCAATCCGCACAAGAGAGCAAGGCGGGTACCCCGACCCCGAGTGCCAAACCTACGCCCACGCCTAATAAAACCTCACTCCCAACCTCAACTCCGCCCCTAAACCCTTCAGACATGCAGGACTTGCGAAACCTCACAGATGCACTCGACCTTCTCTCACGCTACGGGGAGGAATACGTTGATGAAGTGTCTCTCGTTGGTGAGCCTGGTAATTTTATCTTTTCTAAAAATACCACTGCCACCGGCGGTGGCGAATTACTTGCTCCCAATGCTGCACAAGCTCGTCAAGCACAGAGTCGGGCTCCCGATGCTCAGACATCAAAGGTCGGCACTCCAGCCACCCCGGCGGCGTTATCTACAGGAACTCCTAGGCCTTCCGATGATCTGGAGAAATTCCGTACAGGGCAACTTGGTAGAGACAAAGGTAAGAAAAAGGCGAGCTGAAGCCCTTGGGACTCGGAGATTGTTGGCTTCGCGTGTTTTTGTCATCGTTTTTAGGATATACCCTTCATTGTACATACGCTGCCATATCAGTCAGTTTGGAATTCTCTAAGTGATTTCCCCTCCCAATAAAAGCATCAAAACCAGAGATAGCCTGAAATATCCATCTAAGGACCAAGGATAAGTTGCCGAAGCACGGAGTGCATATGTGGGGGGGGAAAAACTCCTCTATCATCCCCCTTTTGGTCTCCGACTCAGTCTTCGTAGGCTTATATAAGTACTTGAACCGTCGGCGGACATTTCTCTATCTTAACATAAAAGAAATCTTGTGAAAACATTAGCAAAAAAATAAATATCACAATCTAGCAATCATGTCTACCCAACAAGAACAAAGAGGGCCGGTAGTTTGCGTCTTGTAAGTCGGGACATTCCTCCCCCACCATTCATCCACGCCCTTTGCATCCTAACAATGACTTCACATCTAGCTGCGGTTCAAAGCCCGGAAAATCAGAAGCCCACCTTGCCGCCGCGCGTGAACTCGCTCATATCTTCCACAAGGAGAACATAACCCTCGTTTATGGAGGAGGCACATCCGGAGTCATGGGCGAAATCGCTCGAACGCTCGTCTCGCTTTCCGGTCCGGAGTCAGTTCACGGCATCATACCCTCGGCCCTAGTCAAGATCGAGAACGGTCATCGCTCCACATTGACTGCTGAATCAACCAATTCAAACGCCGCCGCCGCAGCCGGAGGTAAATTGCCTGAGCGTGTCATCAAGGCAGAATCAACCGCCACAGACGCCAGCAAGTTCCAAAGCTTGCCGAATTCTGAATATGGAATGACAACTATTGTGCCTGATATGCATACGCGCAAGCGCTTGATGGCTGACAAGGTGATCAAAGGAGGGCCTGGGAGCGGATTTGTTACGTTACCTGGTGGGTTTGGCACATTGGAAGAAGCTATGGAGATGATTACTTGGAATCAGCTGGGAATTCATAGTCGGGGGATTGTCCTGTTGAATATTGCGGGGTATTGGGACGGGGTGCTATCTTGGGTACGGAAGAGTGTGGAAGAGGATTTCGTGAGCTCGTTGAATCAGGACATTGTAGTCGAGTGTAACAATGTTAACCAGGTGGTGGATGCCTTGAGGGGATATAGAGTGAGTGAAGGGAGATTTATATTGGATTGGCAGCGCCCTCACGATGGTGCTGACTCCTGAAGATGTGGTTATGACTTGTTATGATAATGACTAGATACCCGTATCGATGGAAGCCTTGGTTACGGGATAAATATAGGCAGACACTACATAGATACTTAGAACATATCCGTTCTGATACAATACACGATGGGCTAGACCGTATATACCTACTTATGGAATTCTAAGCCGGGAGCATCTGCAAACCAAATGGGTATACATAGCAGTGGAACTGGCAGTTTCATAGATGCATGACCGTCAAAAGACCACTGAGAAGACATTGAAATTATAAAGGAACGTTTATCTTGAAGCGTCATATTCTAAAGCTAGAAAAGGTCATCATGAATCCACCTCCATCGACTCCGTCTCCGTGGGTGCGGTCTGTGTGGCATCGTTTGCATGCTCTAGAAGAGAGGCAACCTCATGCCCGTCATATACTTTGAAGGTTTCCATCTTGTTATTGGTCGCCTCACTCGGGATACCAGCAACACCAACAGTTGTATTGTCAATAGTCAGCTCTCTATCCTGAGACAAGCTCTCCTTCAATGCTCTCAAAGCATGGTCGATCAGACTATCGCGACTACAATCCGCGAATTCGTCTAAGTGCATTTCAAGGTATGTGCGTGCCATTTGGCTTCTAGCTCCAATAGCGCAAGCTACCATCTCTTGGGTCATGCCAGAAGGCTGGAACTCAAATAGATGAGGGCCTGCCTCGTCCACACCGGAAACCAATAAGCCAACTCCGTAGGGTCTCCTGCCGTAGTGTTGAGTGTTTGTTTGTGCACGGTCACCGATACGGCTGACAATGCGTTCCAGCGGGATAGGGCGGCCATATGTCATTTTCGAGGCGAGGGATTGTTGTTTCATGAAGTTGGAGAGGACACGGGCATCTGAGGCTAGGCCGGCGATGGCAATACCCATATGAGAGTCAATTCCAATCACTTTCTTCTGGTACGAGGACAACTCTTCTGCGTTTCTCTAGATTCGGAATCGTTGTTAGACGACGGTTCAATCCAGATACGGCGTCCTATCTATGACCAACCTTGAGCGCTGCAAGAACTGTATGTGTTTTGCTGACTATCCCAACGACCACCGAGCCTTGTTTGACAGCCTCCTGAGCATATTCAACTTGAAATATCCGGCCCTGGGGTGAACTGGTGGAACGGCGTTAGCATGGAACAATGTGGGCTCTAGGAAGTGGCTTTGCCAACATACAATGTCACCGAATCGTTATCGTAGTTATTTCTAAACATGGTTGCCGGTAGACAGTCGCAGTGTCAATCAGTAGGACAAGGGAAAAAAAGAAACAGTAGCAGTATGAACTAGAAATGAAGCTGGAGAACAGTGAAAAGCGGTTGAGAAGCAACCAACAAGGCAGATAAACTGAGGACGCGGTCGAGAGCTCCAGCCCCGTTTTGGCTTAGCGCTGCGATGTGGTCGTCCAGCCGGCGGCTTAGTCAGCTCTTCTCTAGATCATTACGACAGATGATCCTCCGCTTCAACGAAGAGCTCCAGGCATCGACGAACAGCAACATCAACGAACAGACGGCTTGCTCCTTTCATATCGCTGCATCTAATAGCTATATCAGAGCTGTGTGTCTCGCCCCTATTATTCAAAGCTTGTGCGACGTCCAACAGCCCAGAAGCGGCGCAAACAGCATAATTCTGAACCCGCCGACAAGATGACTGCTGGGCTTAAAACGATCATAGCCCTCTCCTTTGTAAGGGCTAACATCTGATATACCATATGCTCATTGAAGAAATAGCGTTTGCTAATCAGCTTTTGTTTCCTCTCTCGAACAGATCCTTGCAATCGGCTTTCTCCTCGTCATCTTATCCGCTGCCCTATGGCATAATTATCTACCCCTCCTAGTAGTAGGGACATACGTGATTGCACCGCTTCCTAACTGGATATGTGGCCGATGCGCAAATCCGGATGATTTCATGGAAAGTGCTGGTAGCGGTTTGGTAGACTTTGGCCGGTGGCTGACGGGCTTTCTGGTGCTAATGGGAATCGGTACGAGAACTGTTACGCTACAACATCTCTTTTTAAAATTACTTGCCATCATTTGTACGCAATTTTATGTTCTCTTACTAACTGAACCTTTTCTTTCCAGCTCTACCCGCCGTCCTGGCCCATAGCGGTGCTATCCAAATCCCTGCAATGGTTATGTCTGTCCTCGGCGGTTTATTAATATACGGAACTATCATTAGTTTCTCCATGTTCTTTCAAGAGCAAGAGGAGTTCTAGTTCTATTAGAATAAGATGCATAACGCTCTCTTTTCTCTTGAGTTATTAATGCCTTTTTTGCTTCTTTCCATGCTTTCGGCGCGTAATGTGTGTTTGTGGATATCAATTCGTGTTACTTATTTTATAAATCATGTCTTTAAATACTACCTAGTATACGGTAGCAAGCCACTGTACTTTTATTAACAAAGTAGATCCTTTAGTCGCCCCTTTTCTATTCGTGCGAATAACACTCCTCTTGAACCGAGACGTACTTTTGGCGTATTGGTAACCTAGTGCTGCACAGGGTCCGGGTATCACCTGGGAATGCAGTGCTAGCAAGCTGGGTAGAAAGCAGATGAATCTGTGTGGAAAGTAGAATGGACAATGGATTTGCATCGGGAGAAAATATATTAATCTCCACCTTTCAATTGCGAGCATCCCGCCTTCCTTGATGTTGAATCCTAGATATATGCTTTTATACCAAATGTATAGATACGCATCGTAACCCAACCGAAGAGAATTCGTCGTTTAAATATCGATTTCCTGCATGGAGATTCATCCGGTATATATAATGCGATATCAGGGCAGTATATTCATCATTACTGCTAGACAATCTAACACATTGGAGACCCGTCAAAAGTCCCTACCACTGCATAGCAAAATTGGGAGTTATTCTCAGCTGTGATCATTTTGGCTGCCAAGTAATAAATTTCGCCTTCGGTGCACCACAGTCATATGTCACCATAACATTACGGTGATCCAATGCCATGATGCCCGGCCAGAAGCTCGAAGCCGGGCACACAGTAAGTGGTGGCCGACTCCACTGAAGCCGGCCATTCTCTGGGGGGGCCGCAAAGACGACCTTGATAGCCGCATGGTTCACCCATTCGATCTCCGGCGAGTCCTCGTCCGTCATGAACACAACGGCCAGCGAGCCATCAGAAAAGAACGCAATTTGGGGTGAGCCAGCGTTATGCCCATCGGGAGGCGTAAATACCTCATGTCGGCGCTGCCATGTCTCCCCATCGTCATATGAGATCGCGGCTTCGACGTTGAAAGGCCCATAACGCGTGGTTTCCATTACCATCACGAGTGCTTCCCGGCCGTTTGCAACATCCTTGGTCGGTGCAATCCCATTCATTCCATCTCTTAGCCGCTCCTTTTCGCCTTCTACGCAATGGGGCCTGCTCCAAGTCTGTCCTTGGTCGTGTGACACCACTAACATCGTGCGTTGGTCGTCGGGTGCGAACTCTTGCGAATAGGTCAATTTTACCTCTCCCTGCCGCCCCAGGCGCATGAAGGGCTCCCAGATCCCGAACGGTGGTGATTTCTCAGCAGCTTGGGAAAGGAACTCCCAGGTCCGCCCTCCATCTGTGGACTTACACACAGTGATCCGAAAGTGGGTCGGCCCGGGAAGGTCGTGATTTCGAAAAGCGGCGAGAATGAGGTCTCGGGACACCGCAAGTATATACATGTTATCAACATCGCCGGTCCCTCTGGCCACTTCCCCCCAATCTTGAAAGGAATGGCCCTCGTCTATACTCTTTGAAATAAGGAGGATACGCTCGCCATTTTTATGGAGTGTAAATGCGGCAAGAATGGAACCATCGCTGAGGCGGGCTAGGCGGGGATACGTCCCGCCTCTTGAGAGGTGACGTTCATCTTCGTGGAGATATGGCTGTCCAGGAAGCTGGGAGAGGTCACAGATACTGGGACTATCTTGTCGGTCTTTAGAACCTTTGCGGCCAAGTTTGTGTTCCAGGCTGCTAAGAATCTTTTGACCCAGGTGCGCCGGCATGTTTTGCAAAGCGTTGTTGCGCACAGCTGACGTTTAGTTCTGATAGAGGATCACTGTGCAACCATCTACTCAAATCGCTTGAAACCAAATTGCAGGTATCCTTGCACTGGGTAAATTTAAGGTTGTCGTGGAGTACCGTCAAGATAACGTAGTCCAATGTTGGCTAAATTAGGCTGGATGGCGAATAGCACCCATAGTGACGTTGTTCCTGTCGAGAACTTGCTATCTGCCCTGTGGACTGGGAGACTCAATGACGTCACATAGCTCAGGTGGGTAGATTAACACTTATGATTATGAATCGATAGATTCTGTAAACACATTTTGTTTCTCAAAATGGGCGAACCATTGGCGGGTTAACAAGCTGCGGTTCACGAACTGCTGACCAGCAGATGTATGTATATCAGGGGGTCGTGGTTAACGTTGCCAAGTGTTCGGCAGTTTCCGATGATCCTCGACATATACTCGGTTTCCTCCATAATATTCGGCCTATCACATAAACATCATTTGCTTGCCTCGTGGAAGTCTAGACCAGCAACCATGGCTGATTGGAATAAAAAGTGCGGGACAGCAGCTCTAAGCAGGTTATAGTTGTGGTCAACAGCCCGGCATTTCGGCATTTAGAGCCGTTACGTAATAGCCGTGTCTGGACACCGCCGGCGTTTTCAGCCATTGGAATCAAAGGGTCAGCCTGCTGTTCACTTGTGCTGTATGTGTGCCCTTAGGACGCCCCAGAGAGGGAGCTAAAGGCGATCGGTCGGGGTAAGTGGAGGTGTCGAGCTGTGAGGAGTTACATCGCGTGGCTATTTTTATATAGAAGCCCCGAGACTAGAACTATCCCCTCACCTTGTACCCTCTTCCTTTACCGGCGCTCGCCGCATTTAAATTGACCCAGATCTCGGTAAAAGCGATGCATCCTGCTACGGAGATCATGATAGGGAGATTGGATAGAAATCTCCGTCCTAAGTGAACATGGCGTTGACTAGCCTAACACTGCGGAAAGGCTCAAGTTGTTGCCTTTCAAACCGCCCGGTAGCGGTGTCAAGAATCAGAGCTTTAGCATTGCTGCGAAGATCGTATGCACCAGAAGCGCACAAAGATGTAGAAAAACAAGTAAGGCCTAGATATCTTGGTGAGGGCCGATGTGATAAGAGAATTGACTGTCTTCTCTAGGGTACCGACAGCTTCCTGCATGGAAATACAGGGACTTATGTCGACAACATGTACGCTGCTTGGAAGAATGACCCTCATTCCGTCCATACCTCCTGGAAAGCATACTTCGATGGTGTATACAAGCAGAAAATGCGGCTAGATCAAGTATTTCAGCCGCCACCGGGCTTGATACCCCCCACCCCGTTGGATAAAGACAGGCAGGTTCACACCCCCGTGGCCCTAGAACAGTCGGCCGCCGATGAAAGCCAGATCAAAGTTGAGCGCCTAGTTCAAGCATACCGGAGCCACGGGCATACAAAGGCTGATATCGATCCTCTCGGGTTATGGAACGGCGAGACACTAGCATCAAGAGAATTGGAGTTGGAAACCTATGGCTTCACTGCCGCAGATCTTGACCGTCAGTTCCCCCTAGGCCAGAGGCTTTTGCCCAATTTTATGTCGGGCAACCAAATATCCATGTCCTTAAAGGACATCATCGGGACCTGCAAGACTGTATACTGTGGGTCTTACGGAGTGGAATACCTGCACATTCATAACCGAGAGGAGCGTGAATGGATCCGAAACCGCATCGAACGCCCCAGTCCAATTCGATACTCATCATCCGAAAAAAGGCAGATACTTGATAGGCTTTCTTGGAGTACCATATTTGAGAGATTTCTTGCGGTAAAATTCCCAAATGCGAAACGATTTAGCGCAGAGGGTGTGGAGAGTCAGCTTCCGGGCTTAAAAGCACTCATTGATGCCAGCGCGGAGAATGGCGTACGAAATATTGTGTTTGGATGTTGCCATCGAGGGAAGACGAATGTACTCAGTAATATAATGCGGAAACCCAACGAGTTGATTTTCAATGAATTTTTGTCAAATTCCCCTCGCTATCCAATCGGTGGCGATGTTAGATACCATCTTGGAATGACTCACGAACGTGAAACACCTTCAGGAAAGAAAGTTAAGCTATCGGTGCTTCCCAACCCATCACATCTAGAGGTACTCAATGCGGTGGCCCAGGGTATGGGCCGAGCCATCCAGCAACAGGACGGAATGGACCAGGAATCCACGATGGTGTTAAACAGCCACACTGATGCAGCATTTTCGGGTCAGGGGGTGGTCTATGAAACGTTGAATTTAGCAAAATTGAAACCATACGCAACTGGCGGGACCGTTCATTTGGTAGTCAACAATCAAGTCGGCTTCACCACCGGCCCCGAGTCAGGCCGCTCGACCTCGTATGTATCTGATGTTGCCAAGATACTCAATGCTCCGATATTTCACGTCAATGCGGACGATGTGGAGGCAGTCACATTTATCTGTCAGCTTCTGGCTGATTATCGCGCTGAGTTTAAAAAGGATTGTATGTTGGACCTGGTTGGTTATCGAAGAAAAGGGCACAATGAGATTGACCAGGCTTCGTTCACCCAGCCAATAATGTACGACCGTATTGCGAATAAGGACTCACAGTTGGACATATATGCGGCGAAGCTTTTGAGCGAGGGGGTAGTGACAAAGGGGGAGATAGAACGTATGCAGGCAGAAATATGGGAAAAACTAAGCCATAGCTTTGAGAACAGCAAAGACCCCGACCCGGTAGAACGGGAGTACCTTTTACCTCCATGGAAGCAGCTTATGTCTCCCCTCGAGGTGATAAGCCGAGTGCTACCTCCTAGGAAGACTTCGGTCTCTCAGGACAAAATTAGCACCGTTTCTGGCCACCTCGGTCTTCCCAACAAACCCCTTAATTTGCACAAGGGCGTTAAACGCGTTCTGGAGAAACGAGAGCAAACCCTCACCGAGGGCCGCGACATTGACTGGGCAACAGCAGAATCACTGGCGTTTGGAACGCTCTGCCTCGAAGGATATCATGTTCGCCTTACTGGGCAGGATGTCGAACGGGGTACCTTTTCGCAGCGCCACGCTGTGCTTCATGATCAAAAAAGTGGCGAAACATATACTCCTCTTGATTCACTCGCTCCAGATCAGGCAAAGTTCACTGTCGGCAACTCATCGTTGAGCGAGGTTGGCGTGATGGGTTTTGACTATGGTTTCTCTTGTATGTACCCAAACGCTTTGGTGATATGGGAGGCTCAGTTTGGCGACTTTGCAAACAACGCACAGTGCGTTATCGACCAGCTGATTGCCTCTGCGGAAAACAAGTGGTTGCAACGCTCTGGTATAGTACTATCCCTACCGCATGGTTTTGACGGACAAGGTCCGGAACACTCATCCGCTCGAATCGAGCGATTCTTGCAGCTCTGCAACGAAGACCCACGGAGCTTTCCTAGTCCAGAGAAGTCAATAAGGAAACATCAAGATGCCAATATTCAAATCGTCTATATGACAACACCAGCCAATCTCTTCCACGCTTTGCGAAGACAGCTGCACCGCGATTTCAGGAAGCGTAAGTAATCAAATATTAGTACATTATGAGGGAACTAGCGAGCTAACACCAGAGTCCAGCTCTGGTCATTTTCTTCTCCAAGTCCCTCCTTCGCCACCCAATGGTGAAATCTAATATTGAAGATTTCACCGGAGACTCCTATTTCCAAGACATAATCCCGGAGCCGGAGCATGGGAAGCAAATTGATGAGCCCACCGGGATTAAGAGAGTCATTTATTGTACCGGCCAGGTCTATATGGCGCTGACCAAGTACCGAGCGGCACACAAGATCACAGACACGGCCATCACTCGCGTGGAGCAGCTTCACCCTTTCCCATGGGAGCTGATAAGAGAGAACCTCAACCAATACCCGAACGCAACCGATATTGCCTGGTGTCAAGAGGAGCCGTTAAATAATGGTATGTGGTCATATGTTGTGCCAAGGTTGGAAACCATTTTCGATACCACCGAGCGCCATTGCCAGCGTCGGTTGCGGTTTGCAGGACGCCCACCTACTTCCAGCGTAGCCGCAGGGTCACTCGAGACGCACCGTGCTGAAGAAGAGGCCTTTTTGAAGGATGCGTTCCAGGCACCTTATGCAGACTCGTAGTCGACCCCAAGGGCAAACTCTCTGTTTTGTTAAGGGAGCGGGTATCAATAGGACATTCATCAGGGTGCTGTGGTAGCTCAGATAGATGTAGATCTGGAGTGCACATAGCGATTCTATTCTTCCAATTATGCAGCATGTTGAAGCTCTTCAGATTGCTTGTGCTTGGATCACCACGCGTAGCGAGTTGTCATGTGATCACGCGTCGAAGCTCCTGTTGATGGGGCTTTAATGGAGAACAATAAAGAATTAGCGATACTCACCGCAGCTTTAACATGTATCTTGAACTAAATGGTATTCCTCCGCCAAACTATTCAGCATGAAATGTCCCGGCTTTTAAATGGAAGTTTGGTCTGGGACTGTCGAGCATGGCTCGACTCCGCTACGAGGCAAGCCAAATCCGCGCTCCATCCAACCAGCAAAAGAACAAATGGACCTCGCTAACTATACACTTCCTAGACTTTCGTTTGGTTGATACGACCTTTTCAGGCCAATCTCCTCTTGCTAAGAGTGCGAAGTTATCAGTCCGCGCCCTTGTTCGACCAAACCTGATCCCGCTCGTTGGTTTCACTGGGCCAACACTCGAAGTGAATACCTATGAGGACTCTACGGCAGAATGGATAAGAGACAAACTTCTAAATGGCTGTGGCTCAGATCAATTAGACCAAGGCACCCATCGCATAACGGGACAATGCCCGATTGGCATTCTATTAAGCGTCGACGACCGATCCGGATCACCTGAAGTCACAAACCCTCATCATGTCTCTGACATCCTCATCTACGGAACCTTAGTGCCCTCCTCTTCCCCTTCTACCCCGTCCAGTCAAACAGACGGACAATTTCAAGGCAACGGCTCCAACACGGAACTCCTGTTATCCGCCGCGACCCTCTGCCCTGGCTTAATTACCAAGGCACAATCCCTTCCATCCCCTCCTAATAGCCCAGAGACCGACGCAGACGCTCAGACCAAAAAACATGTCGAATTCGCAGAGTTCCTACCGGACCTACGCTCTCCTAGTCCAAAACGGAAACGAGTCGCGACACTATTTGAAGCCGCCACCGAATACCACAAGAAAATAAGAAGGAAAGGCCCAGCCGCAATGTCCGAATATCTATCGAGAGAAAAGTCAGCCACTCCTCATTTCCCACCGCCCCCATCTATGTTGAAGGTCAAAAGGGAGGTGGATTCTCAGATAAACTTGGGCGCAATACCTGCAGAAGACAGCCAGCCAAAACCCAATGTCATGTCGATTAGGAAGAAGAACCCCGGTCCCTCATCCCGCCCAAGCTCTTCTCGGTCCCGTTCAATGAGTGTGAGTAACGGTAAAAATACGCAAGATATGTTGGGAAACCACAGCCGCCCTTCTTCTCAGGGGCAGATGCGCGGACAGGAACCGCAGCATGCAACAGCCGACGGGACTATTGCGACGAATAAAGCACTCCTGACTCGAACCATTCTCACCTGCATGCGTCTTTATGGTTTCCATAGAACAAGTGGCCGACCAGGTTCTCAAGCCCAGGCCCCAACATTAGCGAACCCCGTTCTTCCCAGCCCTATTATATTAGCACCCGCAAATAACGAGTTTCGAATACAAGAAACAGAAGACGGAGAGGGTCAACTGATGACGCCATCGGTTCCCGCATCAGTTGCATCTGCAAAAGGGAGTAATAGGAATGCAAATACTAGCAAGGAAGATGTCGGTATAGTGAAGACTCTCGAGGATGACAACGAGAGCGAGTTCAAGGAAATGTATCATGCTACATACCGTGCCTCATCGTTCGCGTTAAGGCGCTTCTTGAAAGCTTCTCCTACTGATGTCACATTGGACGCAAGTGCTTCCCCTTTCGTGCCTATATTAACAAAGGATAAAGTCATGGATACCGTGGATTCAGTCCTGAAACTATTTTGCGAAGGGTCGGCTCTGTGACGACCAAACGTTCTCTTACGAATATTTCTGAAACCTTTTAATGCAACGAATGATTTAACGATAAGAAGATGGACGGAGTTGGAGGGCGTTTACTACGGTCGAAGAGAGTTGTTTGGAGTTGCGATAGCATTTCGACGAGTAGGTATTGGTTTGAGTATATACAGGATCTCTCAGTATATAGTAGACATTATATAGAATGGCGTACGAATAATGAAGTTGATGTGCATATAATCTCGGACCTGCTTTCCCCACGCCCAACCCCTTAGGCGAGTATATCCGCGCTTTCTACTAATCCTCCAACCGCAAGGCTTCGGTTTATACTCTGTATGTTTGACTTATTGTCTCCGTAGCCTTCCCTGCCCTCGAGTAACTCTTCCGTCCGGCGGCCAATCCTAGCCGATGGTGTTGAGGAGCCTTGAAGTTGGCGGTGCTACGACCAAATGATACGGCGACTTTTCATATCCACGCCGTAGAGAACGCCTTGGCGAGGCCTGATCGCAAGGCGAAGAAGTTCTGGAAATAAGAGATCCTCAGATCAGCAAGGTCGAAACGAAAGGACAGGAGACGAAGGGTATTTCATTACCGGGTATCTCTTCTGCGCCCGCACAGCGCAGGACAATGATGTTTGCAACTTGAGGGTCAGCATGGAGGCTTTGCCCCAGAACCTCGAGTCGACCTCCTCGAGATAGACATAAAAATTTTGTTCTAAGGCCAGATTGGTCGTCAACAAGACTCGACCGTATGAAAGTGATCACCAGAGGGAAGCAGCATACATGTTTGTTTTTGGAATTTAACAGTCCACTAATTGTCCCTTGGCCACAACCGAGTTGTAGATGAAGGAGAGTGGGCTAAATCAATCCAAGCCTTGGAAGACCCGAGGAATTTCATGCATATTGCATGCAGTACTAAGAATGAAGCAAGTTATTATGCCAGCCGCATTATATGTTGTTGGAGGCGGGAGTAAGGTCAGGTATTTGTGATGGTTAGCTTACCCAGGCAGCTATCCTCTGGGAGATGCTCTCGCAGGGCGAACAAATACTCTGTATTATAATCTTTTTGCCAAAGGCATACCACTGTCTCAACAGGGCAGTTTCAAAGCCTTAGGATATCCATCGAATGCAAGTGCCTATATAGCATACATCGCCCTGACCAGCAGGAAGATGATAAAGTACTAAGCCATACTTTACCCATCCCTTTTAGAAACAGATAAATTGCCGCAATGCTATGCTAGAGGTGAACTGTGAGAATGTGTCTGACCAGCAGACAAACACTCGAACAATTTCCCATCCAACACAACACTGAGGGCAGTCGAGCATGGCTGCTATAGAGAAAAAGAAAGAGAGAAAAATCAGATAAAGAAGATGTGTCTTTTTATAACACACAGAGCACTATGCCTTTTTGGGCATCTTTGGGGCGGGAAGTTTCGACGCCCAAAGCAACTCGCGGTTTCTTCAGCAGCGAGAAGATATAAGCAGATGCAGTACAGTCTTTCGACAACACTTTCTTCAGAAAGTTGTATCACACCAACTGCCGTTAAGCATACATTCCGTAGGCAGACCAAGGATGTGTCATATAGTACACTTCCAGGAGTCAATTGAATGATGGAAACCATACTTCATAGAAGTACTGTCATACACCTTGAACATGAACAAGTAGATGGACAGAAGCTGTGGCAGATATAAAGCCCTGTCATTTAATACAATTTTTAATAAAACAAACATCTCCATCACCATCGGCATATTCGAACCTCGTTACTCCATATCTAGGATCAAATGTGTCTCATAGATGTCCAGTCACGTGATCCGCATTTTTGATAATCCGGAGTGACGCAGCTCCCGCGAGATCTCCATCGCATCGCTCCCAACGGTCTATCGGCTGCCTGATTCCAACCCGCGCGGGGATGCTACGATATTGAAGACCAAAGCCAGATCCTTTCAAACTCCAAACCCAAGTTGACCCTCCTTTGGTCCAGCTTCAAAGCAATACAAGAAGGTCCTCCTCAGGCCCAGTTGAGAGCAGCCTAATCCGATCCTACCACACCCTCATCAATCAATAAGCTATGGACGATTCAGACGGCCGCCTGTTCCGCTTCTCTAAACCACAATGGTTCAATAGCGCTACTGCCCGCACGGCAGGAATATACTCTTCCGGAGCTCTGGTATAGCATATATTTCCATCTACCTACCCACCTAGGCTGAAGCCAAAAGCTAAACCTCGATTTCCAGTTCTCGCTCGGTTTCTTCTTCCTAATCGACGCCGCTGCCTTCTCTCACAGCTCGAGAAACGGTTCCTTCGTGCATGTCAATTTCGTCGACTGGATTCCCGGTATCTGCTCAGCGCTGGGCATGTTGGTCATCAACTCGATTGAGAAATCCCGATTAAGCGCCGATAGCTTCAGTTATTCCGGAGACGGGGTTGCGTGGAAGGCGCGATTTGTTCTATTTTTGGGCTTTGCGCTGTTAGCTGGAGGGTTGGCGGGGAGTGTGGTATGTTATCATCGTAAATGCCTCAGCTGTCTTTGGCATGGTAGATTCTGGGCCCTGGAAAATTATTGCTGGCTAACGCACCACTGGTATTTTTAGACCGTTATGGTACTTAAGTATCTTATCAAGCAATACCCTCTTCAGACTCTTTACTTTGGTATTGCTAATGTGGTTGCGAATGGGTTGGTGATGATGAGGTGGGTTTTTACTGCTCTGCTTTTCTCGCCTGAATTATGCTAATATTGGTTGAACTACAGCTCTATTGTCTTATGGGTCTCGCAGAATATGGAGGACGATTATACCTACAGCCTTGCTCTATAAATTTCGGTACATGGGATGGGAACGCGGCGGTCTACCCTCTTGAACTAGGTTCTTCATTTCTTTAATATCCTTTTCCAATTCATTGTTCCTCCTTTAGCTGGCTGTAGAGTAGTATTCTTGATTTTATTTTTGCGAGTATAATTTATAATCCATGAGAAAGTCATGATATAATCTCTGGTAGCACTTTTTTCTTGGATTCTTCTAGGAAATTGTACGTCGTTTAAGTCATTAACACATTTTCAGAACCTCAACCTGCGCCCAGGATATACATATGCAGCAAAACCAAAGCACCCGAATTTCCATAGGATATATACCAAAACGCCAGCAGACATCTAATGCAAATAAATTAAACAGGCCAATTAATTGGCTCTGGTATTGACGCTCACGCATTTCTCAGCGGCGTAATGACGGCATCCACTTGTTCCATATCTCCAGCATCAGCCTTATCGCTCAAACCCAATAATTTTCGCAGCTCATCAAACGCAGGCTGGTAGTTCCGCACGGCGGACGAGATGGCATATACAGCCTTTCTTCGAACAGCTGTATCCGGATCTTCACGAGAAAGACGAAGAAGGGCCGGAAGAGGGTTCACGACCAGAAGCTGACAATCAATTAGCACCCAATCCAATAACTTCCCAAAGCGATAAACTAAATCAAGATATATTGACATACCCTCTCTTGAGCCTTCTCATTATTCTGCACTGCAGTCCCCAAACACCACGCAGCCATTTTCCTCCTCTCGGCCTCGTCGACGCTCAACTCGTCAACTAGCGGCGACCAAAGGCCTAAAACCTCCATGTTATTCGCATTATCCAGGTTTTCAATCAGTTGTTCAAAGTTGTCAAAGGCAATCAGTTTGTTTTCCAGCGAGACATCGGGCGATTTGATGGCGGACATGGCTGCTTTCATGAGCTCGGCGTCCGAAGGGGTGTTTCCGAGCAGGCGTTGGAGGGCCTCTGCGTCAATGGGTCTGCTGGGAGCTGCTGGGGCGTCTGAGTTTTGGTTAGAAGCTGTGGAATTTTCGATACTCCATTTTAGGAGGTTGTTCATTGAGGAGTCCATGATGTTGTAGAGGGATGTTTGCCCCGCGCTGATGGGTGAGCTCTGAGGGGTATACTGATTTCACACTGGTCTCGAGTCTTCTTGTGAGCTGTAGAGAGGTTATGTATGATGCTTATGAGAAAGTAATATGTAGAAACAGGTTGAGTGTTAAGAGTCTGATATTTACTATTGGCTTGATATTTTTTTCTGTGGTTGTTTCTGGAAGGTCTCTTGCCTTTCGATAAGATTCGATAAGATAAACCAATCTTCCTCTATGCTGGCCCCCTATGTTCCCCCTTTTCTGCTTCCCAACCACAACGTCACGCAAGAGTTGGAGAATCGAGCAGCCTAAATATACGTCGTAATACTCTCTGGCTCTACTCCGTATATTCTCCAGCGTATAAGAGAGCAAGGCAGCACTTTTTCTCTCTGCGATGCTTTTTCTCCTATCTGGGGAACCCAACCACGTGACACAACCGCCAAGCAGCCGAAAAAACGCACACCGAAAAACCACCAAAAAAAAGCAACAAAGCAATAAAGAGCAGCCTTTTTGTCAGGTTGGTTCATAGTTCGGAGTCTGTCTGGTCGGAGGGTTTTTGTCTACTTGATGTCATCGCTCCGTACAAGACCGATTGAGAACCAAAGGAAAGCCGAACCACGCCAAGGGGGTTGTTTGCCAACGCGCGTCGTTCGCTGTGCCACTGAGCCACTTTTACGCTGTTGCCTTGGTGGAGCTACCGCTGTTCTAGCCAGGAGGCAGACAGATTCACAGATCGCAGCGAACAGAGTACAAGGACAAGTGCGACGATGCAGACGCGGTGGCGCTCGGAGCGTTAGTTGTGCTATGCGCCGGTGTACAGCTTCATCTAGGACGAAGATGCGCATCGTTCAAGGCTCTGGTGCTGTGACGAGACTAGGCTGCTGCATTTTGTGGGCTGGGTGAATTACCGTATAAGATTGCGTAGACATGTATAAACCATTTAACAATACGGAGTAAATATATATAAATG